>JACXGK010006353.1:7500-29086 GCA_016801125.1 Novumbra hubbsi
AGCCACAGTGGGGCGTTCCAAACAAAACAAAAACAAATGTTGTAGCCACAGTGGGGTGTTCCAAACAAAACAAAAACAAATGTTGTAGCCACAGTGGGGCGTTCCTAACAAAACAAAAACAAGTGTGTATGATCCAAACCCTAAGCTGCACAGCAAGAAAAAATGATTAGTTGAGTCATAAAAGTACATTGAAATAACCGCCACGCTTTGGAGAAGTCGAATAATGCCGTGTGAAAAGCAACTAAAGTTACGGCGGCCTGGGCTGGTCAAATGCAACGAGGGGTTGCATCTTGTAGCCAATAGCATCAAGAAACCATCCCTGGGACAATATCCCCTTTTGTCACTTTAATGCTGGGCCGGCGCAGCACCCATAATTATTGCTGGGGTTGTACCCCAATTAATGTTGCCATCGTGATATAGGTCAATTCCCAAGAGTCCAGGGGATAAAATGAACACACATACAAAACACATTTGAAGTATACAGTCTGTTAAATTTTGTACAGATCTCCGTTAAAGTAAAAACTAATTTCAAATCTTACTTACAAACCTGAGCAGTTAAAAGTTAAGTGAAAGTAAAACCGAAGGTGTTGATATTGAGGCCCTAGTCTGGAACTGTACCACAACAAGAGGAGGGGCTTAGGGCACAGCGCAGGTGTGTTTCTCCCTTCTCAACTACAGGTCAGAGTAGTGCACTAGATATGGAATAGTGTGCCATAAACCTCTCCTCACCCTGTTGCTCTAATGTGGCCTCAGGAAGAACGCAAACACCCAGCAGCGATTGCAACACTTCCCTTCGAGGTTCTACTGGGTGGCTCGCTGCTTGGTTGTTTTCCAACATATGTTGCTGGAGCTAAGGTCAGGGAGGCACCAGCGAAGCAGACGATTGGCTGCCGGAGCATGTGATGTAACCCATGCCAAAAATGGTTTGGTTGTAAAAACACTTCATCAATAACAGACTTAAACAGATTTCAGGCTTCAGCAATTGGTAAATAATTGCAGGAGCTATTAGGAACCGTGCCTCTAGAAAATAAGTTTGGTTATAATCAAATCAAGCTTGCGGTGTTTGCCAAGCCTCTGTTCTAAGACTACTTTTATTTATATATCACTGCCATACTTGAAGTAAGTTAATGACAAATGTATCTTCTAAAAACAGCCTTACATTTTTCACGGGGTGTCAACCTTGTTAGCTTGCTGTAAGGTGACCATTGAATAAAGATTTTAAACACCTGTAAATTCATACACAAACTGAAATTCAATACACAGAATAGAAAATACAAATATAAAAACCTAGGTTTTTGCAGGAATTACCGTAGAAGTGCACTGGATGTTAAAAACAGGTTGAAAGTACACAAAAATTCTGTAGCATTGGTGTTAACTTTCAGCTCCTTTGTACTGCCACTGCAATGTAATAGCTACTTGTCTTGCGTGAAGTAGATACATGTCAAAATACATTTATCTTTTGGAACAAGCCATTTCAATTATTTTGCTTTGTGTCAAGTGACAATTCAGAAGATATACTTAAAAAGGAAAGTTGTTTCTTGGTTCAATGCACTTGTCACTGCAATCACTGAAGACAGAGTGGTACTCTAGCTGCAGACTTAAACAAATAACTATTCTCAACACCTTGGCTGACAACTAAAAAAGAGGTGTCTGTAATGAAACCTGATTCCTTATAGAGGGCACTACTTTCACCCCGGGCCAGTATCTACAAAACCTTTCAGTAGAATATTGGTCATACCAGTATAATGACTAACACCAGAGTACAGGTCGATCCATACTACACATTCTGACACAGCAAAATGTTTCAGTAGTCATGCCTCATCCCATATGGTCATCACCCATTATTTGCCACAATGTCAAAGTGCGTCATCGCTATTGTGCCTTATCTGTAGCCCGGACTGATTATTGCTGTGATTACAAACAGAGAAACTTTCTCATGAGTGGATTATACATCTATCTCAGAGTTTGCGTCTGCATTGTCTTAATGTCATCCTACTACCCGCTGCAAGATGGTATTAGTTTGTTGTCACATACAAGTCCTAACATGATCTTCTTTGTGATTCAGACATTCGCCAGTAGCTCTGGTGAAAAGCAGTGCAATACATGGGGAAGACACTGCCATCTCACCTGGGACACAGTGGTTCCCTAGCGGGCCCTATGATCTCATGTAATGTGAAGGGTCATTGTTGAGGGCCATTGTTGACGCTGAGGTAATTATTAGCTGCCGTGTGTGAAAACCGAAGACCAGAATAACAAGGACGCTTCCTTGATCGAGGCAGGTTGGGCCACTGTGTCAAGGGCACACACTGAACACACACTGAACACACACTTCAGAAAGAAAGCACCATGTCGGAGCAGGTGCCGTGTATATCAAGTACCTCAGAGTAGGAGGGCGGATCTGGGAATGGATTTACCTTTAAGATTATAACTAGTGAGATTACACACTAGAGTGGACCTAGGCCTGTATGCTAGATCGGAGTGCCGATCTAGCATTTGTCCATAAATTATTCATTAGGATCCGAAAGGCAGAACTGATCCTAAATGTAATCTTCTCAGAAAGGCCCTGATCTGAAGAAGTGAGCTACAGTGAACACTGACATACCTAAAGACTAAGCAGACCCCTTCAGAGGAGTTACATGTAGCAAAACGTTGTCATTCAGACCATTAACAGGGGCACACTGAGCGCCTTCAACCTGGTGCAAAGATGGACATCTTCTTGGTGTCACGTGTTGATCCAGTGTCCATACCCTCGTCCCTCCCGGGCCCTTCAGGGCTAGAACTGGTTCAGGGACATGGCGTGCCTGAAGGGGACGGTGATGGGAGTGGCGGTGGGGCCGGGAAGCGTGCTGAGGGGTAAGGTGTGGAGGGGTAGAGGGGTAAGGTGTGGCGGGGTAGAGGGGTAAGGTGTGGAGGGGTAGAGGGGTAAGGTGTGGAGGGGGTAGAGGGGTAAGGTGTGGAGGGGGTAGAGGGGTAAGGTGGGGGGGGTAGAGGGGTAAGGTGTGGAGGGGTAGAGGGGTAAGGTGTGGAGGAATAGAGGGGTAAGGTGTGGAGGGATAGAGGGGTAATACTTCTACACATTCCATAGGGCCCGTTTCAGGTAGTGGGTCAGGTGTTTGTGTCGTTCACACCACAGGTTACACGCAGACACTGGTGTCGCTCAGCCAAACCGTTGGTCAGTCGATGTTATGAAACCTTTTCAGTGAGGCCCTTTCTCCTCCTCCTCCTCCTCCTCCTCCCTCCCTCCCTCCCCCCCTCCCTCCCCGTGTTTAACGGTCTCGTCGGAAAGGGGCAAGAAGGGGGCCAGAAGAAACCAGCAGCCGAGCAATTACACAACATGTGAAGTCTCAGCCGGGACCGGATCTCCAACTGGCCTGATGACCATCACCGCTTTATACATTATCAACCAAAGGCGGCTTCACGTTAATTTATGTTCCTGCAACTCTCAGTCCAACGCTCTCTCTCTGCCGGTCAGGTGGGCTAAAATCAGAAACCAAACTCAACTGCACATGTACTCAAATACGTACCAAGACTCATTGCAATGTCGCTAGACAAAGGCATTTTTAAAAAAAACTTCCAAATTTCAGATCCAAGTACATAAATAGCGTTTGCGCAAAAGATGGTCTATGCACATTTCATCATATGGATCCCAACTTGGGATTTGGTTTGTCAAATAGTTTGAGTGAAACAAAGCCATACGATCCTCCCTTCAGGCATCAGAGGTGTTGACTATGGCTCTACAGGGGTGACAGACAGAGTCTGTGCCCCGAATGGCACCCCAATACTCAAAACGTATCACCCTAAATAGGAAACGGGTGCCATCAGAAACAAAACAAGTGGATTTTGCAGAACCATTACCGCCTTCAGACAACAGACCCACTGCAAATTATACCAACTTTAGATTTCTCCCTGAAACTGTTGTGAAGTTTACCACACTGACATATTGTGATAAAATAGTAATTGTGCTGTGTGGTCATACATTACCTAGCTAAGAAATGGCACGCTAAAATACGTTTGAGGACACATGCAATGACAAATGGATTGAAAAGAGGCCAGTGTTTCCGTTAGCTTGGCAAAGCCAAGTGTGTCAGAGGCATAGCTATATTTATTTCTCTATTTCTGAACCCCTACAAGTCCAGACAGTTGAGAAACACCTACCAGGATACAGAAATGTTTAACTGACAACAGTAGGTATGTGTTAACGGTAGGTATGTGTTTATACATGGCCTCTCTGTTGCTATTTGATTGAACTTAATGTAATCACATTAATCAATTCCAGTGCCTTGATAAAAACAACATTTTAGCCTAAACTGACTGAATTTACAGACAGTCTTTAAGTCGAAAATAAAACAATTTTTGTTAGGAGAATTGTTTAGATGAACAACACTACCATGTCCATCTATGGTCCTGGTAATTTATTTAAACAAATTGGTTTATCCAATCTAATCCAATAGGATGCAGCAAAATGTGCAATGCAAGAGTCTAAACACAAAACCACCAATCCAAACGGATTATTTAAAACTACCAATTTTTTACTAACTTTTGTACATGTGTACAAAGCTGTTTACCTTTTACTTAATGTGTGTTTATTCAGTAGCCCTTGTCTAGTTTGCCATTTAGAACCCTATTCGAATTAGTGATTCTGTTTACTCATTAACTGCTATATCAAACACCCCCGATACTCTTGCGAATCACACCTTTATTTCATTTTAGTAATGTAAATGGGTAATATGTAAAGTAACTAGCAGTATATAGAAAGGGACAGGGCTATCGAATTCACCAGAAATATTTTATCAATAGACAAACACATTAGTGCAGTGAGTTAATTTTCTCCCAGACATTTTACAAACCTGACAATAAGTACAGTTATTTTTTCACTAATGTCACCTATATGTCTAAATGCACGCAAACAGAATTATACAGATTTTTCAATTAGTGATCAGGACTGGATCAAATACATCGAATGGCCGAAAATCCCGATGACAGGTTTGCGTAGCGCCGTCTTAGGCTACGATCAAAACACTTGTAAAACTTCCTTTATTATAATTCGTTAAATATTTCGACTAATGTAAAAACCACTGTAGGTTAATAAAGACTTTGTTTTTCATGGCTTTTTTAATAATGTACATAAACAGGCAAATATTGTAGAACAATGTTAAATGTCTGTTCAACACATATCTAAGCTTACAACATCAACATGGTTGTTCCGTCCATGGCGTTGTCACGGAAATCAAAATGTACCTTTGTTAGTAGGCGATAGCCACATATATCCTAATCAATATAAAATGTACATTTTGTTTGCATTAGATCTCTACATTGTATGCAATATAATTCAGGGTTAGACTTGTGTAATTCCTTCTTGAAAAAGCAATTTACTCAGTTCAGTTGCCTACTAAGTATAAACAAATGCAAGCCCAAAAAGTCTATAAAATAGACCTTTGCCGTTCCAAATCCCTCCTATCTAACGAAAAGCCTGGCCTTGCTGTCACAGCAGATGTTAATGTCAAAACAATGACACGCAAAGTAAGTTGTGAACTGACATCACTATTAAAATACTTTGCTAAATTATTTCTAATAAGGTACAGGCACACACCGATGCAACAAATGGGAGTTTGGCGATAAAAAAAATATATAGCTAATTACTTACTTTCTGTAGTTCCTCCATTCGTTTGTTCAATATTCCATACGTAGACAACAGTCACAAAAACCAAAAGGAAAGTCCGCGGCCACATATTGACTTAACTGAAGTCAAATAACCGTCGCCAGTATCTTGACTGTGGATGAATCCGCGTCAACTCGATTAAAACCAGTTGCCAATTGGTCGCTGTCAATTGGTCTGTTAGTTAAACCACGAGAACACACAAGTAAACAAAAATAAAAACATGCATCCTGTGAAAATGGGCGGATGGAAGGATGAGTCCAACGTGTTCACTGCTAGCTAGCGAGCTAATTCACTCGGTGGCCTCAAATAGTTATCTGCACAACAGATCTGGTAGATTTTAAAAATTGCAACAAATAATTCAACCGTGGGAATCATGGTGGACAAAAGAAGTAATAGTCTCATTGTATTGTATAATGCATTGCATTGCGTCTTCCTTTCAAGTGTTCTGGATTCGATCCGCAGTCTCGAACGTCGGGGCTGGCCAGGCCAGGGGGAGTAGCTAGTAGCTAACTAGCTGCTAGCTAGTGTTTGGTAGCTGGCCGTGAAGCAGGCCAAAAAAAGTTAGTGCGATTAGCTAGCTAGACATTAACTTGCGGTAACATTCGCTATATGTAAATTACCACCAATTAACTTCGGAAATGTAGTATTCCTTTGCATTGAAAGAAGCCAACCCACAGTCAGGAAAGTGTATCGGTGTCTCAGTCACGAAATCTGTAACCAAGGTTTGCTTCGCTTCTGACAAGTCCAGGTTCATGACACGCGTGGCGTAGTAAACCAACGCACGAGACGCAGCGTTTCACGTTCAGTTTTTCACATAACCTACCTAGTTCAAACTCTGCTTGAATAAACCCAAACTAATAGCGATTACCAAGTACTTTACATAGGTATTCAAATAATTTGATTCCTGCAGGAAAACCAAAACGAATTCCACGCTTGATTCAGTCACTGCCGAGATTTCAACTCCACTCAAGACAACTGTCAGACGTTACTCATTCGTTAGTCAGTTGCTTCCACTCCTCAAGAAAAATCGAATTTCGGTGGTTTCACGTGAGGGGTTTTCCTCCAAATTAACCACTCGTTTATTGCACAACGATAATATCAAAAGTTGAAAGCGTATTTCCCCACATTGGAAGTAGGTTGCTCAGTCCCAGGGCCCCTAGGATCCCCTTCTATGCCTCTCCTACGACAGTAAACAAAACCTGCGAGCGAGCCAGCCAGTTGGGGCCAAGGGGAAATACGGACTGGAGTAGTACATATTGGATTACACCAGAGATGGCACCACAGGTCCAAAATCTTCTCCTTATCAGGGGCTTTTCTTGGGGACCGGTCAGATTTCTTTCTGAACTTGTGAGGTACACTTTTGAGTACTACTTGTATGCTTTGTTGATCAAAGATAATTGTAAACATTCGCATATATTTGAGTAACTTATCCAGAAGGTCTTTTTTGTTCAGACAGGCAGAAATAGCCCCTTTTCCGACCATTGCTTTTTCCATCATTGTTATCTCTTCGCTGTGTAAGTCCTTGGCCGTTGTGGGAAGAGCAGATGTACTGAAACTCCATATGCTTAGATAGGCCTTTTCCTCCCAATGCCAATGCCATCCACCAAGGTACACTATGTGTGTATACGTTATGTCTAAACACTAAAATGTGTATTTTGTTGTCTGTGTTTTTGCAAAGGATGGGTTACATCACAAAACCGCTTCCTATTCTCTTGGTTGTTCACAAGTTCTCTACTAACTAGGGCAATAGGGCTCTGGTCAAAAGTAGTGATTAGGGTTCCACTTGGTGCTTGAATAGCAGACTGAAAGGGCTGAACCAATGGGGTCTTTTCCTAAACTGCTGTACAAAGACATTTAAGAGCAGGGAGGATGTGCCCATCCCAAAAACCATCATATTCCCTACGTATTGCACCTTGGTCCATAAAATGACATTGATTGGTTCTGGTGAAAAGTAGTGGGCTATTTCGATGTCTAGGTTGTCATTTGGGATGCATACGTTGATGTTTATGGTGGTTGGTTTCTCACAGGCTGCCTGGGAAACAGAATGTCCTATGTGGGACCACGGAGGAAGTACGTGGGAGGAACCGACAGACAGACAGAGGAGCTGTTTGCAAACAGGCAGAGCCCAGTCAAATTCCTGAGACCCAGATGTGATAAGAAAGGATAGAAACACTCCAAGTGATTATCCTCTCCTGACTTCCCTCCCCCCCCTTACAGCTTGTTGCTACAGTAGAAGAGAACACGGCTTCTGCTTTGTCGATTTTCCAAGTAAAACAAAGAGTCAAAGATGCATCATTTTACATTTGTATATTATCAGCCAGCAGTTGATTGAATTATTTAGGTTTTAAATGGTGCCCTAAAGTTGTGTACTCGGTAATTATGTGCCTATATGTGTATTACTTTATTCCTACAATGTTATTGGATTACGCAGGGAAGTGCTGGACCTGAGTCCTCCTTTTCCTTCTCTGAGCAAATCCCAATTTTGCAGATTTTGCAACTTTCTAATTTAGGAAAGGGAGGGGAGATTTGGCCTACTTGACTGGCTGGTAATTTTGAAAGACAGAGGGTAGAGCTCTGTTACAGTACAGTTCTATGACCTGCATATATTTACTGTTGAAAACCTCTCTCCCTAATCACAGGAACCTATTGGATCTCCAATAACATTTCATTGGAATTTTCTGGAATTCAAACACAACTGAGCTACTTTATATAACATTTGATTGCTCTAATCCTTTTAGGGACAGTTCGAAACATACTTGGAAGATGGTCAATTCTGAGGACTTCATATTTTTCATGTTTTCTTTCCTTGTCCAGAAAACAAAGGTACAGTCCCAGTGATAATATTACCTGATGTTAGCTGTTGTATGTTCAGATTCAGATCAACCCCCTTTCCTCATGTCTGATATTTAGATCTCTGTCACATGAAACCGCTCTGGTTTGCTATGGAAATGTGCTCTAGAGTGTGTGTGTGTGTATGTATATAAGTGTAAGTGGTTGTGATAGAGCAAATATAGTTAGATATTGGCTAATATATTGGCTAGAAAGAGCAATAAATATTGGCTAGATAGAGCAATAAATATTGGCTAGAAAGAGCAATAAATATTGGCTAGAAAGAGCAATAGTTCTTCCGTAACTGTTGTTTTTACTGTACAAATTGCATTACAGGTTACAATTAAAGGTTTCTAAATGGATAATAGTGCCTATGGATTTGTGTAATATTGACAATATATCCCAGCTGAGGACTGTATCCTGCAATACCATATACCACCAAAATAGTGCACTTTGTAGGGGACAAGATCCCATTTGTAAAGTAGACCAGATCATGCAGAGGAGAGAGTGTTTAGAATAATAAACATAAGCTGCAGTTCGCTACCTGAACCAACAGTGACTGACGCAATCTCCTCAAGGATCAGTATAATACAAGGGCATACAGAGATCAGAGTCGTGCCCCAAATCCTATTCTGTATGTTGTCCACAACTCTATTAGCCGTGGGCCCCAGGCAATAGGTCATCACAAACTGCATTAAATTACAACACTAATGACTCAAACAATATAACTAATGTGTGTGTGTGTTTCTAGATTGTGTTTAGAGCAGGCTTTCTCAACCTTGAGTACGTGTTATTACGTTTATTATAGATAGTATAGCAGTACAGATATACAGAAGTACAGATATACAGCAGTACAGAGATACAGAAGTACAGATATACAGCAGTACAAACATATACCCACCCCCCTTCCCACAGTTATGTTTATTGTTTTCTCTGTTTTGGGCAAGGGGAGAGGGGAGGGGTCAACAGAATAGTTAGCAGGTTTACTAGCAACAGTAAACTGACATAAACGTTCTTGTATCTGTACAGCTGTATTATCAACAGAAAATGTAATTTCTCTTGACACACTCATTGCAATAAATAATAATTATAACAGTATATATATTATATACGCTATTGTTTAAAGGTTTGGATGGTTTCTTCAATGTGGGCGAATGGGGTCATTTCATTACGATTACACCATGAAAATGCTGAAAACATATTGGTGACTAGAAATACATTTTTATATGTAGCTCTAGCTCAAACACAAGAAAGCAAAGAATACCTTTTAAGATTTTTGTTGTTAGTTTAAACAAAGAATAAAATGTACTTCTTGGCTATTAATTGGTAATGGTATCTCCCAAAAATAAAAATATACTTCAGTTGAGTATGTGTGGTCACTGAAGATCCCACAGAAGGTATTATAAGAGTGTCATGTGAGCCCTGGATTGCTGGCTAAATGTCCAGTCTTGCCCTCATACCATTAGTTAATGTTATCATTGAAGTGCTATAGGTGGAACATGCTTTTTTGTCTGCTAAATTAACTAAATGTAGAAGTAGATAGTAAACAGGCTCAACATGTCGTCGCTCATAACCCTTGCAACAACACTAACATCAATAACCAGATCTTAAACTTACCTAATCCTAAAGCCTGACCCTAACCCTAACCCACAGAAACAGTGCCGGCTCTAATCTCCCCCTATCGGTTAAGGGTTCCATAGCAGTTGGAGGCCCCCAAGTGACGGCTAATGTTGCCTAAGCCTGGAGCCGGCCCTGCCTTGAAATGTCCAATCTCTTTAAAGCTCTTGCCTGCACAGAACTTATCAATCATTAGTAGAAAACATTTTTAGTGGTCCTTTTTATTTGACATTGAATTGTATACATTAGCCTTTTTTCACTACAAATATTCCTGTTATCCTTTTACCTACACATCCTCAGCCACCCACCCATCATCCATGTGACCTCAGATTTGGGGTGGTGGTGTCTGGTGTCAGTCATCTGGGTAGCCTTTGGTTCTTAATCTCCATCTCTTACTACATTTTTTACCTCCTCACTATCATGCTGATGAACGATTTAATTCTAGCGTTATTTCATTCGTGTCATGCCCTGAACACACAGAATGACAACGTCAGTGGAGCTATAAGAACAAATAAGGAAATTTGGAAAACATATTCAGAAATCCTGTATTCCACAATGCTCCGGTGAAAATCAAGATTAACTAGGTAGCAAAAGTAGGAAACATATTAAAAGCCACCCCATTACCCCGCCCCCAGCCAGACATGACCACCTTCCAAATGCCCCCAACCCTTGGGCTGTCTGTTCAGGGTCTCTGAGTCTCCCAGGGAAATTCATAGCATATCTTGATCAAGCTGAATCTCAAGGACGCCCGAGTGGAGATAAAACCATTCCAGACCAACAGGACATTTGTTGTTTAAAGAAGTTATAATAAGTCAGTTTTGAAAATAATGTGATATGTGTAAACGATTTGTACAAGCCAATCATTTCGGCAGTTTAGGGAACAGGTTAAGATGTATTCCAAGCTATCCTCACTATCTAGTTTCTTCAGTGCCTAGTGTCTAATCCCTTCCCCCACATGGCATTTATGGCAACTGTTGAGGGTGGTTTGACATATTGGAATGCGTCATACAAATAGTATATATACGTCTGGTTGATGTAGGGTGAATGGGTAGCATTTTCAAAGTTTGGAAGATGTTTAATAACATAACTCGGTAGTCTTGGAGTAGTTATTTCTGGAACAGTTGTAGGCTTTTCTCAGAAAGTCAAAAGAGCCCAAAACTACTATGTATAAATCCCCTATGGTATGAATCCCCACGTCTCTCCTTTGCTCAAAGGTATTATCAAGATTAAAATGGAAAAAGTTGAGATTTCTCACAATGGGGTGCAGGAATAACATTGGTCTACAGGCAAAATGCCCTTGAATTTACTTCTACCGAGTGTGCTATTTATGATGGGTTGATTATAAAGGATATTTTAAAATGACAAGGTCACAGTGCCACTAGAAAAGGGGTTGCAAATTTGCAAGGCCACAGTGAGGAGAACTATGGGTTTAGAAACAGCGCTGGGAGAAGAATCAGAGATGGCAGAGACCTCTTTTGAGTCTTTTTGCCCTTTAATAATTGACCAATCGCAAGGCATGTCAATCCTAAAGTTATGAGTTAAAAAAACAGGAACACCAGCATTGAAGAGGTGTAAGACTACATTCCACAGAGCCTGATTAAACCTATTTGAGGAATATGTGCATAAACACAGACAAATAGTGGTCAACAAACAAACAAACAGAAGCAGAAGAATTCGAGATGGCACAACCTCCTCACCAATTGTGCCTGCAGGTGAACTCGACAATGTTCTGGGGCGAATGGACTCTACGCAAATTACAACACATTTCAGCTCATCGCTAGTCTGCATTGGAACATTTGGCATTACAAAAAGCTGTGCTGAAGCTAATAGCATTGTGACTTATCTAGTGACACAAATTATAATCTCTAAATGTTTTTCTCTCTTGGTGTATTTGTTCTATGTGTTATAATAAGATTACAGCATTGGCTAACATCCCCCTGTTCTAATTGATGTTTCTTGTTCATATTGTTCATAATCAACATTTCACTGTCAACTGAAGGGTGAGCCCGCAACATACATTTTTTTAAAATTGAAAATGTTTCAATTTGTGGGACCCAAGAAAAAAGTTATAGGTTTTGATTTCCTACAATTCATGCATAGTCAACACTGATATTTAGTTAGGCATTTTAATAATAATAAACCTTGTATGTTAAATCGATGCAGATGTATTTTTTCATGATGGGTCTGTATTAAATATATAAAAGTGAAAAAAAAATTAAACCCTATAGGAATCATGAAAAGCCTCCAGGTTGGGAACCCTTGGCCTATGTTATAAAACATTCATAATTAATTCAAGAAAATGTTGGTAGACTTCAACGTGAAGTGTTTCCTTAGCACACGAGGAAATGAAAGGTTCCCAAAGGAAGGCAGCTCACATTGACTGATAAACTAGTTGAGTTTATTTTTAATATTTTCATGTCCTATCATTTTGATGGAAATTACAACGAGTGTTCTCAGTCTTAAGACAAAAAAGCTTTACTCAGCAGCATTGATGTAGTATTGATTGCCTATCGTTCTGTCTGTTGTGTGTGGCCTACTTGTTGTACATCAAGCTGTCTCGCGTTACAGAAAGAGCAGATAGACTCTTGCCCCTGGGCAATTTTGGCTTGGACATGGCTTACATATCGGCGATAACAAATGACCTGTAAACACGTGAGGCTAATTTTCACAGTAAGTAGCCAGTAGCCCTAAAGCCAGTAGCCGTGATCTGTGTCTCAAATGGCACCCTATTCTCTACTCTCCTAGGAAGAGGATTCCAAAAGGGCTTGTCAGTTTCCATGGGAGAACCCTTGTTGGTTTGAGGTAGAACATGTTTTGGTTCCATAGAAGAAACAATGCAAGTTTGGAAATGATTCCAGATAAATCCCAACAGGATCCTACCCGGGACCAGAAAGAGGTCCTCTCCCAGAGGACTCTGCCATGGAGACTTGGTAGACATTCAGGTTTCATCTTAGCACATTTGTTGTGTATGCAGTGTAAAAGCAATCAATCAATCATATTTATTTAATAAAGCTCATTTTACAGCAGCTGTCAAATAGTGCTTTTACAGATACACAGCCAAATGAGCAACATTTTTGATCAGAACCCTGTGCCTCTGGAAAGATATAATACATCAGAATTTAGACCAAGGCTATTCAACTCCAGTCCTTGAGGGCAGAAACAATTCTGGTTTTCATCCTCATCCTCTTCATGATTCTTAATCAAGTACTAATTCAGACCTGTGTATGGTCAACTACCTGGGAGAAAAAAGACGGAAGTCCTCCCCCCTCCAGGACCAGAGTTAAAAAGCTGTGATAAGGAATAATATATCACTCAGAAAAGACGGAGCTAATTAGAAACTCAAATGGTTGTTTGGGTGTCCTACTGTTTGTTACTCTGACTTAAGAGTTTCCGATAAATGTCAAATCTAGAATGCTGTTCCTAAAGGAATTCCATTGGTACAGCTGAAGAACACATTTGGAATCCTTTTTTAATAGTACTTGGTATGCAGACTTAAGAGTCAGACTCAGAAGGCTGTTGGTGACTGAGGCTGCCTGATCTGTGACTGCCTGCTAATCCTGCTGGCCCTGATCCGGTTCAAGAGGCCTCCTGGGGTAGACGGGTCACAGCTCGGACCCAAAGCCTCCGTCTCCCCCCCCGCAGCCCGCTTTCTCTCTCCCCTTCTGGGCCTACTTACACGTCTCCCCCCACCCTCCCAGGGGTTTCTCTGAAATTCCATGACACACCACCCGGCATCGCAGCGGGCAGCTCGGGGATGCTGATGAAGCCGCCACTACAGTCTGGCCACAAGTCCGTTTTTCAAATGAACTCCATCTGGACTGTGGTGAGGTAAACTGATTCTGGACCCACGGAGGCTCGGTTGGTCACAGGTTAGATGGCAAATACGTAGAGGTTGAAACCAGCATGTTAGAACTTCACTGCTCACTTGACATAATTGCTTATTTTCGTACTGCTACTACCCAGGCCAGTATATAATCACTTTGTCAGGTTTTGGCTAGAAAAGGCGTCATTTAAAGGATATTGCGTTAGCCAAGATCGCTTTCAAAGTGTGCTGATGTTTAGCCTTGCTGATGTGATCAATGGAACTACCGAGCAAAGAGCTGTGACTCAACTTAAAGGATGGTGTCATCCAGACCAGCAGGTATTAGCTTCACCTGAAAAGGTAACCTGCATGGATACATATGTTCTACCTGACCTAGATTAGATCCTGTCCTTCCTAAATTAACCAAGACTACCACCAACTACTACTACCAACACAACTGACCTTTATTGAATGTCAGCGAACCATTGCATGCATGCCGGCCTAAGCCCCCCCCCCCAAAAAAAATTAAAATATGACAGCACTATAACACATTGAAGGAATATGATAATTGGTAATTTTCTGGGAGGGGGTGTGTCTAAAATAAGACCTGGTGAAGTAAACTCAGCTTGAGTCTTCTTACATGATTCAGAGTTATACCCGAACCAACCCCATTTAATAGGTTATGTGTAATAACAAAATGGTAGATTTCATATCAGACCAGATATGGGGTACTTACATTTATGAGCTTAACCCAGATCCAAACGAAAAAACCTTTGAAATGGGCCTTTGCCATATGGAGTGGCCCATTGGGCATTCTTCATCATGTATTGAGCCACGCGTTGTCTTTTAAAGCTCACCCAATAGCCCTTTGCTTATTTCTATGTGGGTAACCAGCGGCACACTGTTCAAACACAACAGCTACAGCAACAGGATCAGGGTTCAGCCTGATAAGAGTCGCGCGAAGGCCTCTCTCACTGTTATCACGCGTGATAACACACGTAAGTATCTCAGGCCGGTTTCTGTTTTTTGGCCAGGTCCTCAGTTCTATACGGTGCCCCCGTCTTGGAGACGTCGCATGCCATATGTGAGGACGGGTGGGGGGAAGCTGAGGCCTGTCATGGTGGGTCTTTTCAGTCCAACCTTCACCATCACGGCACTCTTCTGACAGTCAGGCATTGTCACCTATGGTAACCTATGGAAACCTATGGAAACCCATGGTAACCCATGGTAACCTATGCCCTGCTCAGTGACGTACGGGGCCCCGATTCAAAGTAGCGGAATACATAGGGAACAGGGGCCCCCTTTGGGACTCATTCATTGTCCCAGCGGCGGACACACCCATCCCTGTGCTGACGGTCAAGCCAACCTCCCTGGACGCCAGGAGGGAGGAGGCCAAGGTCAGCCCGGAGCCAGGCTACTGACATCTCAATATAGAACATGGGAAGGGAGCAGAGGTGTGAGACACACTGGCCCGTTCACACGAAGCGGCCTGACAGGAGCAACAATGAGGTTCACGGTATGATTCATCCCCGGGCCCCGTCAGGGCGCCACCGCGGTCCACCGCTGACCCGTTAGGAAGAGGCGATGCCGTCCGCTCTCGCCGCAGCGTGCGTGTGTGACGTCCAGGTCCACCTCACCGGCTTCCCCTGCGGACCGCCTCGGGGGTCAAGGTGTCTCGTTCTGGGGAAAAGATTCCTTCCTGCTGCCCGTTTCCTAACAATAACATTGTTGTTTTTAGCCCGGGCCTGACGGATGCTCGGGCCTGGGTTCCTGACGGATCCGCTCATTCACTTCCGAGGTTTGTATGTGCGCAAGGCGGGACTGTGTATGTGTGTGTTTATAAGTGTTTATGAATAAATACGTCCGCGTGTGTGTGTGTGTGTGTGTGTGCATGAATCCTTTAACAACTTTCCAGAGAACTACTCTATCTGGAAGCACGTCAGCATTCTTCCAGTCTCGTGCACCTAATTTTGGACTGGAAGGGAAACGCGCTGTGACAGTGTCTCTCTACATCACAATACATTCCACCCCCGGGCACCGAGGAACAAACCTGGCCCCAGCTCCTTGCCATCCAGGAACTCTATATTAGGTGGTGTCTGAAGAAGGCCTGAATAACGCTGAAGTACTCTAGCCACCGAAGCCACTACTCGGCAGGAGGCAACTCCGCATCAAGGCTTTAGATCGGCGGGCTACTGAACAGCATCTACCCTCCAAGCCACAAGGCCGAGGAACCGTGTTTATCGGACGTATATCTGCATTTATTTTTGCACTGTACATTTGTCTTTACGACAGGGTCAGTGTCTGAACAAAGGATTTATTTATGTGCTTGTTCTTGTTCCAATTTTCGTTATTATTGAATAATGTGTGTACAATGACTTGCCTCAATTTCACGTCCTTAATTACAACCATGGTTAAAACCTTAGATGAAGTGTAATCATGACGATGGTTTAAATTGTTCAACATACCAGGTCAACTTGTGTTCTTGAGTTTTGGTCAGGAGTGGAACTTCGTTTTGTGAATTCATGACAGATCAGTGGTGTCTGAGGTACACATGCACATGTAAGCAGATAGAGACGACCCATATTCTCCTTCCTGATATCGTTACCTGAAAACTGATAATACTCTTTAGGAGTGCTTTTGTAGGACTCAAAGCTGCCTTATGGAGTAACAATTACACACAAGAAGAACTGTATTAGACTAAATGACTACAGACAGACCACGTTTTACTAATGAATCTATACCATAACCAAATCCATATGGCAGGAACAAACAGAATTATACTTCTAAATGACGTCCGTTCCAGTACACTGCTTATGACAAGGAACCGCCGTGATCTGATCTAATGTGTAGGACCGGAGGGATTAGGGTGCAGTTTTGGACACTGTCACAATCCATAATGCTGCATGGAGGCTTTGAGGATGATGGCAGAATTAAGGCTAAGACTCATATTAGTATCATAGAGTCTGTTAAAGTCCATGTTAAGACAGCATGCCACCTGCTCCTCAAGGTAGACAGACGACTGCCTTCTTGTCCGGCTGCCCACATCAGCATATTACACTGACACGCTAGGTGTGTGTCTAACCGTGTCTGGGTGTTTGTGCTGAAACCAGACCTTCTACAATACCATCAGAGGATAATCCTCAACGTATAGAGATGTCTTTATTACGGGAATCTTGTTGACTGTCCTGAATTACGGGACTTCCTGTTGGATAAACTTTACATTCTCACAATGCCAGTTCTTTTCAATACAGAGCATTTTGTTTAAGAGGGTCCCCTTTACTGAGTTCTGCAAAAATCAACGGTTTCCATTCAGGTAATGAACCCATTATACATTCCCTAAATCCTGATCAACTGGATGTGTGAGAAAAGGAGCCTGTAACCATTGGCTGGGTTCACCACCTCACTGCTGCCACCTGGTGGAAGAACAATCTTGCACAAAAATACATGTCATTAATTCATAATCACTTCTGCTACCTAACTGGACAGATTAATATCCATGACATGGTGTTATATTGTGATGATTACATGTTCCCTTAATGTTTTGGGGTGTAAAACAGTGTGATTACATGGCACTAGTGACAGGCACAATCATTTTGCATTTGTCAGAGTCTGGTGTAGAGGACTATGCTACTGTCTGAACATCCTGAACCAATTTAGAGGCAGGATCATTGCTGCTGCCTGAACCAATATAGAGACAGGATCTCCGCTACTGTCTGAACATCCTGAGCCAATATAGAGGCAGGATCTCTGCTACTGTCTGAACATCCATCACCAATATAGAAGCAGGATTTCTGCTACAGCCTTAACATCCATCACCAATAAAGAGGCAGTGTCTGTGCTAGTCTGAACATCTGTAACCAATTTATACCACCCTACTGGCCTAAAACACACTACACACACTGACAGGGATCCTCCATGTCAGTGAATGATATTCAATGTTAAGACATTGGGCAGCATGACGGTCTATGTGACTAGTGTCCGAAAGGTTGCGGGTTCTCATTCCACAGACGCCAAGATGAAAGCTGTTGTTCTGTCCCGGAGCAAGACAGTTAACCCTAATTGTAGCAAAAAAAAACCATTTGTTCTTAATAAAAATTTCTGGTTACAAAAAATGTTAAACGTCCAATATTTAAGTTCTACCAAACCTTCACGGTGAATAGTTGCGTGTGGCAGGATAGTGGGTGGAAATACCAGTGCCAGCATGAAAATGTGTAGTTTCACATTCCTTAAATGTCACATTTAGACAATTCCATACCGCAGTATAAACTTTCCTGTTGCTTATAGTAAAAATGGACCAGAATAACCTTGTACAGGATGTTGTTGCTTCTGCTTAGAAACAAGAAGATCCTTGAAACTCATTCAGATGACTAAACAAAACAAGATGAATAAAAGGAAATCAGCAGCACTGTGTCCATCCCGGGGTCCAGGTGGAACAAGCTCTGACAGGAAGAGGTCTGTGTTGTGGTCAGTAAGTATGCTTACATGGGAAAAAAACAACCATAGACATCGCACTGAGAAATTATTATTTTTGTTTTCCACAGCTAAACGTTTAGCTATGATGTGAACTAACACATACACAAGGCAGTTGGTCATATAGTAGGTTCTGTTCACAAGCACGTACGTTGCAAGAGAAAAAAACAAAACTCAACGTACAATAACCCTTTAATAAATAGTTGACATTCCAATATTTACATTATATTACCCAACGCTTCCTCTGGTGTTGGCCTTGTGTTTGCTCACTTCTTGGCTAATAGTAGGCACAGACAGGGCTCTGTTCAAGCCACAAACCACTAGGGACTGAAAACAGAAGGCCTGAAAAGCCAGGGTAGGTCTGAAACAGTTGCACTCAGACCTTAAGCATTCCAAGTCATTCAAGTTAACATACACTAAACGTATTGTAAATACATGTACTGAAACAGCCGTGTATTAGACCCCGTGTTGTGTGTCCAGGCTGGTGGAGAATCACATCAACTACTGCAACATCTCAGCTGTTGGGTTTGCCGTGTTGTTGGTCCGATATATTCTAAGCATTGAAGAACATATATAAATATAAACTCTGATTTGAAGTCCCAAATGGCACCGTAGTGTCAAACGTATCGGTGTGTGATCGGGTTCCACGCAGGACGGAAAACTAAGGTAATGGCCTCACAAAGAACCCAACTGAAACATCCATGGTGCTATCAATAATAGTCAAAGAGAATAAATTAACAGCTTGTTATTAAATCAAACTGACCAATGAGACATTTGTCTTTAAATTGGAAGCATGACATTCAATAAATTCCCCCAAATAACATGTTCAGTGTAAAAAGCAATTAAGACTTTAAGCCCACAAACAAAAATACCCAAAGTAAAACCACAGTTAAAGTCAAATTACCAAAGCAACCAGAACTAATATGGCACAAAAGTCAATAAAACGAATCCAATAAAATCAAAATTCTTGAAATGTACAACGTTTTGACACAAACTAGTATATTTCCATTTCTGATTTGGTTATTTCAATGCACTTGAGGCTCATACCAAAAAATAAGTGTTTCAAAAGTACAACAGCAAAGAGTACGGACATGGCTTAAGACGCCCTAAAATTCCTTTAACTTGTTTTACAGTCTAAATCCAAAATAGCACATAACATTTAAGCTTTACTGTGCTACCCCAGGAGTACAATAAGTGAAATGTTATCTAACTAAACCTAATGATAATATTAAAACGTTTTTAGTGCTGACATTGATACCAATTTTACAGATAAGGGCACATATTCATTAAGCATCAACAGTAGAAGTGTTGATCAATCTGGAAAACTCACCTTAAATGAGCAGTCCTTTTTCGAGGTGTAAATACAAACCAAAACGTAATCTATGGGAACTCAGGTCCTGACTGTATGTTAAATACAATTGTGCCTAGGTACATGGAAGAGGGCTGTGACCAGAGCAGGAATTACACAAGAAAATATCATTACAAAAAGCTCCAATAGGAGCAATAGCAACAATTACAGATCCACATCAGACAACAGTCTTCATAAAGGTTGTTGTAATATACAGTATTAATATGAAGACAAAGACACTTAAAGGGAACAATAAGAAACTTCAAGCGCAACTAGCTTCAAGGGGAAATTAACAGAAGAAAACAGACTATGCCTGACTGACTGTCTAAATGGCAAATAGATGAGAGATTGGTAGACATTCAAAAAAAAGATTTCTAGTTGAGTAGTGGTCTCTTTCATGGTCTAATGGGATTGTGGTTTGGTCTACCAAATGTTTCATTCAAGTAGTCTTAGATCCCTGTATAAAACCATTACCAGATTAAGTTGGTACGCTATCTCTGAAAGAGATTAAAACAGGTTCCACACTCTTCAGTAGTGCTTCCCAAATGGCACCCTATTCCCTTTATCTTGAACTGTGTATCATTAAAAAAGAAAATACTGCACTATGAAGAAAATAGGAAACCAATTGAGATGCCTCCAGAAAGATTCTCCCAGTGCTTCAGAGGAAGGCCTGCTTTCCTATTTATGTATGGAGACAATCAGACACATCATACGTTTGTTAGCTTGTAGAGCTGGAGCCGTGGCTACTGTTACCGTTGGTGACTTACTCTTTGGACAAAGAACACTGCTGTTGTGGTCACGCGAAGGGAGCTAACTGGCGACAGAAAGAACTGAGTCATTGTCCACGTCCCAAATGGCACCCTGTTCTCTGGTGCGGTGTGATGTGGCTCCCAAGTCCCTATACTTTGAAGTAAAGCTAAAAGCAGGGCCTGCTGGACTGTGGGGTGGACAAATGAGCTGCTGGGACCTCTGGTAGCATGTACCATCCCTGGTCACCACTTCCAGAACATCACACCCCACTGACACCTTCAGTAATGAGGACAGTCCGTAAGGTGCTTCCTACACACACACACACACCTTCAAGGCCACTTAGCTGGATAGGCTTTTGTGAGGGTGTGATGAATATGGGGCAGTTCGTTGTCTTGATCCAGTGCAGGGGGGGTTGGGGGGGTGGTAAGTGCGCCCCCTGGAGGTGTTATACACAGCTGTCGTCCAGTAGGGGCTCCTTGCCCTCAGCTCCGCTACTGGGAGGGCTGTGCGAGTGGCCCTGGGCGCCGTTGCTGTACTTCTTGTAGCCTCCCGATCGGACACCGGGGCCACTGTGCTCGGGGATGAACAGGGCTACCAGCAGGGACAGCAACACTGAACACGCCCCAAACAGGAAGGGGGGCCCAGGGATGATGGACCTCTGGAGGGGAAGAAACAGCACCGGGACTTAACAGTGTGTGAGGGCTGACCCTGGTGTGTACCGTCCTGGCTCAGGCCGAGTGGCGGGGTGGGCGCCCTGGTCTCACCTCGTCTGTAGGGTTGGCCATGTTTGGTTTGGTCTCCTTCCCAGAGCCGTCTGCCGCTTCCAGATCAGTCAGCTCCACGTGGAACAGATAGAAGATGAACCCATAAAAGGCCGGTCCGAGACCGTTACATAAACCACGGATACCAGTGATCATCCCCTGGACCACACCTAGACACAACAAAGAACACCAGATATCATCCCCTGGACCACACCTAGACACAACAAAGAACACCAGATATCATCCCCTGGACCACACCTAGACACAACAAAGAACACCAGATATCATCCCCTGGACCACACCTAGACACAACAAAGAACACCAGATATCATCCCCTGGACCACACCTAG
>JACXGK010006354.1:0-18461 GCA_016801125.1 Novumbra hubbsi
GCAGGGGGAGGTGGAGCTATGAGGTTTAACTGGGGGAATGTTGCAGGGGGAGGTGGAGCTATGAGGTTTAACTGGGGGAATGTTGCAGGGGGAGGTGGAGCTATGAGGTTTAACTGGGGGAATGTTGCAGGGGGAGGTGGAGCAATGATGTTTAACTGGGGGAATGTT
Organism: Novumbra hubbsi; assembly: GCA_016801125.1. Lineage (NCBI taxonomy): Eukaryota > Metazoa > Chordata > Actinopteri > Esociformes > Umbridae > Novumbra > Novumbra hubbsi. The sequence goes on from JACXGK010006354.1 coordinate 169, forward strand.
ACAGGGGGAGGTGGATTAATGAGGTTTAACTGGGGGAATGTTGTAGAGAGAGGTAGAGCAATGAGGTTTAACTGGGGGAATGGTACAGGGGGTGGTGGAGCAATGAGGTTTAACTGGGGGAATGGTACAGGGGGTGGTGGAGCAATGAGGTTTAACTGGGGGAAATGACACACATCACTCTCAGACAGGATAGACATCTTGTAACATTGTGTACGAAAACAGCACAGAGAAAATGGTGGGTTGATGTTCTCTGTAGACAACCTGAGATGGACTTTCACTCCTGTTAACGCAAACAGAGCTGCAGGCCTGGACACAAGCCATCCAATCTGGGCAGTGCTTGTTGCCAACGGTGTTGGACAGGGTTTCCCAAGACAAGTATTCCCAGCGGATGGCACATGGTTCGCCATCCATTAGTAATAAAAACCTGAGACCAAACAGAATTGACTTCATGGAAAGATCCACAAAGTAATGTAGCCAGTTATTGTTCTGGCAAATGTATTTGTCTGTGGTATATTGCCGAACTCACTTGCATATGTATATTATAAACGTATATCATAAATGTAAAACTGATATGTCAGAGACAATTATTGTTTTCTAGTATGAATATGCGCACCTCAGGTCACCAGTGCTGATCAAGAAAACATTTACATGATGCACCGCTACGGAGTTCTGCATTAGACTGGTGGGAAAATGTCCATCTTATTTTCAGTCCATTTTATAACATTCGCATTAAGATCTATTGCAAATCTGATGAAAATGTAACTAGTGTAGCATATTTTACATCAGAAAAAAAAGATTAAAGGATGCTTTTAGCACTACTAAAAGACTTGACTATGAAGGACCTAGACTTGGATACTTTTGCTTTTCACAAACATATTGTCTGGTCAACTTAATTATTTTCAGTGATTAACGACTGAAAACCATCGCACCACAAACACTTACTGGCAGAGTAAAAAACATTCAATAAAATGTGACAAAGCATAACGGAGTTAATGGGGGTAAATATCAACATTGATTATGCCATAGATTTTCAGGAAGAGCATTCGTACTGAATAAGTAAGAGCCGAGTGGGCAGCCTAAGTCACTTTAAAATATATGCAATGGAAAAATAGATGGGAGAAAAATAAAGAAGTATTTCTATCCACAGGGTGATTTGAATCGCGTGGAGCGCAAACGGCTGACTGAGCGAACCGCTCCAGGGAAGGCATGTGAACGTCTCTAAAAACTCCGGGCAAAATCATCAAATCTGTCAAGTGGCATCACCTGGGAGCCTTGATGATTGCTTCCAATCCCCAGTATAAAAATAAATAATAATCGTATTTTACCAAGTAAGTTGACTGCAAAACATTCTCATTCACATCAAGAGACGTGGGAATCGATTCACCGCGTGGAGACGGGACGAATGAGCCTGTGGGAAGCAGGGGTCGCTTATAGAGCCGTGCTAGCATGCCGCCCCAAAATGTAATGAACCAGGTGAATGACAGCCCTCGTCCTTCAGCAGGGCCATTGCCATCAACCTTCTCCAATGGGTGACACTAAAGATTGACACGGGTTCACCTGAACCCTGTGCATTCGCAGCGTCACGTCCTTTCATTGGCTCGCAGGAAGCATTAGTTGAACTGAATTGTTTTACTTAATTCAGGTGAATCTAATTAACTGTTGTTTAAAGTCTTCTGAAAGAATATCAGCTAATTTATTCATTCATATTTTACCAGTCAGAAGTATGGACATATCCATTCCCATGAACAGCCAACGGCCAAACTTGACTGGTCCTGTACATTGAATTAGCACATTGTTAATCATTTACTAGCAAGGTATCTAAATTGGCGAAAGGCTTTCTGACAATAATACCAATAAAAACGATGGTATAATGGATACACTTGTGTTGGAACAGGTCCCAACTTTGGTTAAAAAACTGAAAACCAATCATTCAGCTGACATTCTACTCACTTTAACACGGTTCATCATTGTGTATAGCTTTTGGCTGACCACAAAGTCCTCCATGGGGGTGGTGAGGTCAGCGGGGCGCATCATCGGCTGCCACCTCCCTTACATGCAAGGCATCTACCACACATGATGCCTTAGGAAACCACGGAACATTGTACAAGACTAACGCCACCCAGGTTATGGTCTGGTCACACTGCTGCTCAACCAGCAACAATGATCTATCAATCACTCGAACACTTCATATGGTCTGGTCACTTTCTATGTACACTGTACTGTATATTAGCACATTGTAATGTATCACATTTATAGGCACTACACTTATGTTTATCATATTTAAGATTTATCTTCATACTGTTTATATTCACGTTATTATACATTATCCGCAATTGTTTCTAGTTAAGTAAAATTATTTTTTGCTTTCCTGTTTCTTAATTACTACACAAACACGTCACAAGAATGTCATTGTTCAGGATGACAAGTGTTACTTTGCGAATTTCACAAATAAGATACTTGAAATACAAGCCATCAGAAACCGCATCAGGAATGACTCTACAGAACCATCTGCAGACTGCGATTCTTCCATAAGTTCATTCATTATATGGTCTGTGGAGTTGCCTGACATTGAATGAACTGATGCCTTCACAGTTCATTCATAATTTGGTCTTTGGAGTTGGCTGACATTAAATGAACTGATGCCTTCACAGTTCGGGCAGTTGTACAAAATCCGTGAAGTAAGACGTTACAAATTTGTTTAACAAATTAGCCCATTAAAGTTGGTTTTAAAATATACAATGTTTTGCTTGTATATCATGCGTTTATGTATGTATTTGAAGTTCCCATTAGCCACTGCTGTCTTCTTAAAATAAGACAAAACTACATTGGAGCTCTGGATACACAATGTATTACACAATGTATTAACCACTAAAAACAACTTTAAGTGCCTCACCTGGATGTGGCTTGATAGGGGCAGGTATTTTAAAGCATTTCACACCTGTATGCACGTTGCCTGCCATTGACATTGGTTATGAAAATCACTTTCCCCAAACAAGCCAGCTCCACCTTGTCCACATAGATTGGATCATTTGTTGGATGACTGAAGTGATTATACAATCAGATCTCCATGCGCTCTACTTTGTATTTTCATAATGAATATTCATGGTATGCTATGTATTGGAAGCAAAGCAAGTGTAGTGTTGGCCTATTTTCCATATGTCAAAGCAAACTCTGATGACGATGTGTAGGGTTTTGTAAAAACGGAAGTATAATACATATTTATGGAGCTTTGCTTTATAGAGCATGATATCTAATTAGGTGCTTTGTTAGATTACCAGACAGGCCTTGATAATAAAACGCCTTTCATCCTATTCCAAGACCCACAATGTGAGGGGACTCAGAGTGGCAGATTGCCAGCATTCTTCAGCAGATATAAAAGATGAATTGGCAGGTCAAGTCTGATCATTCGTCTTTCAACCAATCCGCTCTTGGAAATGTTTTAATGTGAAGAGATCTGATGTGATTGGTTAAAATACCAATTAGTGAACACAGATGTGAATAGATCTGAATCATTTTATTTGTGATGAAAAGGTCTGATTAGGTCTTACAGATTTGGCCAAACAGAATTATTTTTTTTCCAGTGTGAATTTGAGTCAAACCCCCAATCGGTTGGTGATTTTGGTTTCCACTGACAGTTGTTGCATCATTTTGTTCTCCACGAATGACACAATGTACAGTAAAGATCTAAAATATATTTAGTTCTTCAAGGCCCAAAAGTGATTTAAGTGTTCCCTTAATATTTTTGAGCAGTGTAGTTTGCAGTGTTTTCATCAGTTTGCATTCATTTGAATATACCAATGCACTATTACTTTGCTTTCATGTTGGAGTCTCCCTCATGGAGAAACCTGTGAGACATGCCACTGGGCTGTAGAGTGTGTGCAGCCCATTATCATTACTATTCTATATTTCTGTATCCCCCATGCTGTTATTAGAAATCTCTAAAGGATGCTACTTTTATATTTTGCTTACGTGAGCATTAGCCAAATTGCCTGCCCAGGGGGTTAGGGTATTCCCAGGGATTGTTCCAGTTCCCCTGCCCCCCCCCCTCCCCCCCGGTCACAAAGTCTCTGGTCGTCACGGAGGCTCCACAGTTAAGGCATGACCCAGCCAAAGGTCTCAGCCTGCCGGCGTCTCTACCTCCGCCAATCCCATTTATTTAGACAAAGTGATCCCAGAGGTTGCTCAGGGCAGACCTCCCATCTATTTGTGTACTTATAGGATAGGGTGACTAACACCCCAACTCCCTGCTCACACCCCGTGTGTTGCCCCCCCAGATGTGGGGCTTCCGGTGATGCTTGAGCAACGGGTAATCGGATTTCCACTGACTACACAGGCGGATCTGCAATGCTAATGTGCTCAATGAAAGGCACACAAATAGGTTACATTTCTTATGGCTCTGGCAGTGCTCCTCCTGTTCCTCCATGCACGAAGGAGTAGTTACCGGTCCTGCTGCTGGGTGGATGCCCTTCTACGGCCCGGTCAGGTTATCCTAGTTTAACGGCATGTCTCCTGGTATCTCCTCCAAGCTTGTGAAACTCTACTGGGAGACAGCAAACCTTGTGCCAGCACTTATGGATGTGCCATCCAGGAGTAGGTTGACCACATGTGCAACCTGAATGGGCTTTAGGTACCACCTCATGCAGTATTGACAAGGACCCTAGCAAAACTAGAGCCACGCGTTGAGTCAGAACAATTTGCCAAAAGTAAGTGAGCAATGGTGACAAAAAGCCAACTTGATGCATGCATATCCTGTAAATGTATTTGACTGTCCTTGGCTATACACCTTACCTTGTGTGACACAATCTCCTGAGTGGACATGATGCATGATCGCACATCCCATTATATTAACAAAGATGTGCGTTTCACCAGCAGTAAGGCTGTGGCTACATCCGGGGGCTTAGGCTTGTAAATCTCAGAGACCTCCAACAACCCGTTTATGACCCAAATCTACTTTGACAATGAAACGCTTATCTTCACAACAGATCTCGCATTATGAGGTATTTTCTAATTCGAGGCAACTGCGATCCATGCACTTTAGAATAGGCCATATTTTACGGTTGCCCACTGTAATAAAAGATGTGACCTTTTTGGGAATCAGAGACAAGATCTCAAAACTGCATCTTTTGCAACGTTTATCCTGCATGCACGAATATGTCAGAGAAACTGAGACTTAGGCAGCCCATTTCACAAGCCGCATGTTAAGAACAAGTCAACTCAAGTCAATATTTCCATTATATAGAGTAAAAAGAATGTAGCGTTCCACTTCAAAATGAGTAATTAAAGGCACAAATCCCAAAGACAAGCATTGTGTCTAAGAGGCTTAGTCAACTGTCATCAATATGTCATCTTTTTTCCTGACAAACAACACTGATATGATAAACATGGCTTAAGGCCTTGACAGGACACCGGCGCTATCAGCTGTCGGGGAACTTCATGAAATATATCTTCACCTCCCAAAAGAACCTTTTGAATTTCTGAATGCGTTTACCCTGTTATATTGCAAACACTGAGCACACACATGAAGATTGTTTAGGGAGCTCCAGGGGGAGGCAGATGTGATGACAGCCTGTAATCGATAGCCTCCAGGACTGTTCCGGAGTATTGGTCGTTAAACAAAAGGTTTCTTACCGGAACCTTTTGTGAACGATCAGGATCCTGTTATCTCACTCATCTAATGGCCGCAGGAATTTCATGAGTGCTGTGTCTTCTCTGGTGGGTGGGAAGAAGCATTTAGGCTTTAGGGAATACTAAGTGTTTTATACTATTCAAACAGAATTGATGCTGTAGAGTCACCTGCCATTTGTCAATATTTAACTATCCATCTACTGAGTGCTTTTGAAAATGTGTCAGTCCTTTTTATTTTTGTTTTATACATGTCTTAACATTTGCTGGAACCGCAAAGGGCAGATTCAAATAGATGCTTGTGTTGGTATAGTGTTCCAGAGGCAGCAGCTTAGACCCCTAGTCCACCTCAGACCACAGTCATTTTTAAAACAGCTCGAACCAATTATCCAGAAAAGATCCCTAGATTCCAGTAATGTTTAAATAACCCCCGATGAAAAACCCTTTTTAGCAAAAAAACTGATAGACAAACATACAACACCACCCCCCCACAAGAAAAAAACCCAGTAACTATCCAAATGGAAAAAAGTAAATGACACACTGTCATTTGTCAGTTACCTACAATACCAAATTAAAACAACAAAATAAAGCATAAAAACCTGAAAAAATTTTGATGTTAGTGTTCCACAGTTGGGTGAGACAACCTTAGCAGTTTCAGTAGAAAAACACCCTGCCAAAGTGAAAACCTCCCCCCACGCAGCACTGGCAATTACTTTGCAGATTCCCCACAAACAGAGAGCAGGTGCTCTGGTACAAACTCCTGATCTCTCTGGCTAACAACACGGATTATCTTGTCCCGGTTCGAGGGACGCACGTCTTGTCGTCAAATACACTGGATGAGTTTTTATAAAAACTTTGTGAGACCAGATTCATAACTAGGTGTATGTGGACTACTCCATTCGCTTGCATCCAAGGAGATCATATTTTAGCAGGACAATATGCATAAAACTGTACATTCATTATACAGTATTAAAGACGGAATTTGCATGCTCCAAACTAGCATTCATTATTATAATTCTCCTTAAATAGAATTTCTCCAAATGATATTCTCCTGAATATAGCAGTAATATCCCCAATTGTATAACAAACTGCACGCGCAATATCCGACGGCATAACCAACAAAAAAATAACAATGCACAGGGGAGATTGGGCCTTTTTAATCTGAAAATAATTTTAAGCAAAAAAAAAAAAAGCCAACAAGAAAAAGAGAACAATATTTCTATTTCGAGTCGATGTTCACGTTAGATAAAATTGAATTGTCCTGGCTCCCTGGCTGCTCACCAGGTTGATGAGTGACGGAAGTAACCTTCCCGGAGCTGTGTTGGAAAGCCGGGCAGACGAGCTCCATCAGACAAGCAAACTGAGTGAAAGGATTGCAATAAATACTCTACAAAGAGATGGATGCATTCTTCTAGTCGGACAACACGGATGAAACAGAGTTTCGTTTTAAATGTAACGTATAGTCTCAAGTAACATTCTTGGCCTGTCGGCCCAGAGTGGAGCAGTGGCCTGGGTTACTGCCTGGGAAAACCCGTCCCTTTTGGACAGGGGTTTGAATCCTGATTACAGCCAGCGACAAGACCAGAGAACTTCCATAATATATATGATAACCATAACGCTTAGGGCCAAAAACGTTCATGCAATGGACGTCTGATGTCAATTTTGCACGTCAGAATAAACGCTATTACTTGCTGTACAGATCTTGACTTTGACATTTCCGAGTTTCTGAGTTGTTCCGTTATAGCTTTGATTTTTTGTTTTGGATTATTGTCCTATTACAAGACTTTGGTTCAGCATGAGCTTTTTTGACAGAAAATCTAAAATCCCCTTAAAGAATACTAAATTCATGATTGACTCAATGATGACCAGTTGAGTTGGCAAAGCAACCCCAAACCAAAACACTCCTTCTTTACAGTTGGTATGAGGTTCTTCTGTCAATATTAGTCCGTTTTTTATATATATATATATATATATATATATATATATATATATATATATATATTATATATATATAAAAAACGGATATATATATATATATTATATATATATATGAAATGAAATGAAATGCCCTTAACCTAAAATGTAGAGTTTAGTCATTCCGTTAACACCTCTATGAATAGCAATCAAGGGAGTGCTTTTCACTTTGTGATTCCCCTTTTTTTACCCATTGTGTGTAAATCTGTGTAAAGAGAGTACCCCCGCCCCCCACAATGATCACAGAAATCACAGATATCACCCCCTCTGCGGCAGACATGTGAGTGTTTGTGTACCATTACGCAGACAGGGACTGAAATGATTCCCCACCAGCAACTAGCCCGTGAAATAATGAATGAAAGACTATATTAACAATATTAGCTATGTAGCCATTCCAAAACTGGCTAATTACTGAAGCTAAATATTCTTTTTGCTGGCCCACGTATCGCCTGTCCCCGTTTGAATCTCACCCCAAGTAAGAAATATTCAGAAAGCAGCACTTCTGGGTGGGCGGGGCAGGTATTTCATTTCTTTATATGCTGTGAGTGTCCAAAAACATTCAATGAACACTTAATTCACACATCAAGTCTTGATGAAGAAAACATATTAAAGATCAAAATCTTCACTGTACATGGGGTAGTTTGTTGAGAAGAAAAGGACCGTAGTCGAAACATCAGTTGAAACCGAAATCATCAACCGATTAAGGGCTGGATTCAAAGTCACACCAAATATCGAAGTAAACAATTGAAATCACAGGCTGTTCCATCTTCCATGAATTGCATACAGTACTTAACAGTGGATAGCACTCGCATGTCTGCGTGACCCTCGAAGGATGTGCCTCCACAGACCATCACCAGGTCAAAGGAGCACACCAGTACCGCTGCCGAGTTGAGGCACTTCCATGGCCCTGTCCAGCGATCTCCTCCACGCTCTTGAGACTGTATTGGCAGACACAGCAAACCTTCTGGCGACGGTACGTATGGGTGTGCCATCCTAGAGGATCTGGACCACTTGTTCAACCTAAATGGGCTGCAGGTACCGCCTGAAGCTACCAGAAGTGACAAAACACAGAACTAGAAAAGATGGAAGAAAGAGTAATTGTCTGTGGCCACCACCTGCAAAACCATTCCCTTTATACATGTTGTCTGGCCGTTGCCCCTCATGTGACATTGATTCACAATCGCTTATGCTTCCTAACTGGACAGATTGATATCTCTGATGTTAAATTGACTTGGTGTTATACTGTGATGATTAGGTGCGGCCTTAAGTTTTTTGAGCAGAATAGAAAATCCAATGACTAGCGTTTCTCTGTAAACATTGTCGTCAACTTGCTTTGAAGTTCATACCTCATTCTTTTGATCCCACATTTATAAAATTAAGGAAACTTTTTTTTTTCTTTTCATGCCGGAAAGTTTTTCTCATAGCCAACTGTTTTCCATTGAGCTTCTGTTGACAAAGTAAAAACGTGGGCATTATTGCGTCATGTTGTGTTTAATAAGGCCAAGTTCCTATAAATGTGTGTACAATGGAGATTGAGGGAGGTAGCTACAAAAAAAACGTCTGAGCTGCAGTTCCACAAGTCTTATGAAAAAAGTGCTAGCGCATTAATTAAATGAAGGACTTCAAAAGAGGAAATGCAGCTTCCCCAGAATGTTTACTCCGTCAAAGTGCATTGTGGCACATTAGTACTTAATATCTATGCAATTCCTGACGCGTTTCTGGCCTACAATATCTGCTGCTCATGTTCTGTTCAACTTTATTCTAGTCACATTTATAACATCTCTATTTTAATATTCAGTTCAACGGCTGCATGATGTAAACACTAAGGGAAGGAATGAAAAGACTGCCGCGTTACTGTGCTGACTGGAATAAAAAGGGTCTGCTGTTGCTACACCAAACGCAAACAATGAGTTTTGAAGTTAAACTTTCTGTCTTAAAGCTGAAAGAAATAATTTTGTTCATTAGCTGTGGGGGACGGGGGGACGGGGGATTTCGAGGACCACATTAGTTGAAATGAGACTTTAATATCTCAGGGCTGCCTGGGGACTGATGGAACCCTCCAACGCATCTGATATTCAACAGTCGTTTGCGTGAACAGAAGGAGCCTGCAGCACGGACGAACGCCAGATCTCCTCAGGGAGGCATCACGGATGCATTGTCCTAGGGCTACTCCAATGGTCTTGCTGCCGTGGTACGAGACACGTACGAGAGACCCGACTGGCTGATGGAAAAGCGCAGCCCGAGTGTGGATCGGATGGCCACTAAAAACATTACGACTTCCTATTTCCTATCGGCAGGTAATCACAAGGAATCATGTCGCACCAACACAAACGGCACGTACCCAAAATGTAACCCTGTTGTGCAAATGCAGAGGCTCTTTCCGGGATCCTTTTAATTCCATTATGTGATTAGACCCCCTGGGAACACGGAAAACATTCAAAGAACAAGCCGTTCTCTAAAAAGCATGAGCACTGAACATCCGTTATGGAACCGAACACCAAGACAAAGCAGATGACACCACAATGAGATGGAGAGATTGCAACACCACCTAAACAACATCCCCTACCAAACTGACAGAATACAGTATCAAAACCAAATACCCATAGTTTACAGCTCATGTGACATTTGGACACAAAACCACCGCGTTGATGTCCCTCGATACCTGCAGAATGTAACATGAAAGCGGCTCTCTGGTAGGTCCTGTGATTGATAGCAGGCTAGCCCGGGGGCGTGAAGTTGAACGACAAGGCACTGGAATGACAAACCTCCCTGGCGGTTCTCGGCCTTGCAGGCCCACAATGCACTGGGCTGCTCTGCCTCTGACCCCATTACAGGGGATGAGTCAGTTGCTTCCTCTCACACGCTTCCATGTCATCCCTACGAGGACGCCTCAGAGGATGTTCACAATGCTACCATCTAATAGCCTACATGTGTTGTGGACTTGGGGCAAGAAAAATAAACAACAACAGTTAATGCAAATGCAGCAATATTTGGCAGATGATTGCCAACTTCTCCAGGAATAGAGTATGACCCATACAATGCCTGAGGAGAACAAGTCATTTATCTTAGACAAATTCAGACAAATTACAAATTAATTGACTTAAGTGTAATAAATGAACGCTTTGTCAATTAATAAGAGGCTCACAGCTTAGGTCAGAAGATGACAATAACATTAACAGTGTTATTCAAAGCATAACTCTAAACGGTGTGGTGGGGGGTGGTTGGGGTAATCTACAATGATTTAAATTAAGACTCCACCATCTGTTACCCCCCCCCCAAAATGGGAATGTTTAAAATGCAGTAATTGAGATACGTATAAATTACAACACGTTTCGCTTGATTTCCCAGAATTGCCTACCATCTCATTCAACGCAGTTCACAGCTACATACATTTTCCATTCCATGCATTTGTCTTAAAGTGCGTTAAGAGCCAAGGTCCCTGTGTTGAATGGTTCAGCACAGATATCTGATCCTTTACACTTCTACTTGATGTCAGTGTGATGAGTCACTGTACCTCTTTCTGTCTGGTCTTGGACACGTCAGAGTGGGTAGGGCGATTACCTTCCTGGTTGTCGCTGTCCGGGGATACCTCTTAGAACAGAGCCACAGTGCCTGCCCGACCTCCACTGTCACAGGGCCTATTTTCTGCCAGAGTGGCTAGTGTCCTGACGTCCTATCGGATCCTATATGCTCCCTCTAATGGCTCCCAACTCACTTCACTCACCTACCTTCAGGGGAACCGGAACCTTGTGGATCATAGCACAGGACTAGTTGGCCTGGCAACTCCATCTGATCATCTTTCTGATTCAGACTCTGCCTAGTGACTCCTGCTGTTTACTGCCCACAGGTCAACTAACAGTGTTGCTATTTAAAAAGATCTGCCTGTGACAGCCAGCTGACATTTACATCGTCTCAGGAGGCCCCAACTTTATTCACTGTTATTTTTTTAGGGAAGATTGTGAAAAGCCAAAAGGCTGGCCAGCCAACTCCAGTCTTTCGAATGATTTCCGTGCCACTGTACATCGACATCTTATTTCCTGCTCTTCGGGTTTAACGCCATGTATTTTTATGCGCACGTTGTAATGACTGCTGGCTTAAAAAGTGCTTTTGGAAAGTAGTTTGATATACAATTGATATTTAAAGGTTTTGTAAAAAAGGGAGAGATGTATAACGTTTTGGCAGTGCTGTGGTCATGTGTTAGTTCTGACCTAACCATTTTAGTAAATTTAATAGCAAGATTTTGATGGCAACAGATTGCAAGATTCTTCATCTCTGAAGATGTCTAATTGGGCTGTGTGAGAAGGTTTAAAACCATTAGTCACCTGCCTTAACAAAAACAAATAGAAAGCCTAACTACCTCAGACATTGTCGCAAATCAAGGTTTGCCTTGCAGATTGGCAGGGCGCTTATTTCAATGTTATGCAGGAAAGCTAAAAGGTGACAGGAATGCAGACCGGCTACATAAATCCATGTTGAGTACACCTCCACCTGTTTGGTATGTTGGGCACCCACTGACCAAAAATCTGTTTAAGGAAATACAGGCAACAGGCTACTGCATAATTACAGGACATAACAGTTCAGCAAACAGCTCACAAACCGGCCTAATGTGTAGCGCCTGCGTGAAAAAACATATTACCTGATATCTGGCACAAAATCCCATTATCTTGTGGGCAAGCCTCCTCATACTGTGTGAATTTGGTTGTTGGAGAAGGTTTGAATCTTAAGCAATCTGCTTGCCACATGCTTTTGTAAGCACAAGCTACTGTATCAAGAAAGGTACTAGATCAAAGCTCAGACATGGTTAGAGGCTTCTTTTTTCAGCTTTAGATTTGGTTCTGAATTATAAGTAATTGTTTTATTATCAAATAAGGCTAGACACCACACAGCAATACGATATTGGTTACATGATCAAAACATTGTTGGGACAAAAAGTAAGCTACTGTGGTCTAGTAGGGATCACCAGCAAAACAAACAAACGTGGAAATGTAATCAAATGAAAACAATCACAGCAATGTAAAGTTAATGACAAGAGCAGTAGAACCCATTAGATCGCTATTCCCAGGTGCCAGTTGCATGAACATGCAAATTTACATAAAAAAAAAACGCAGATTCCCTCCAAACTGGGTTGTGTTTTGACCAGGCCAGTCTAACGTTGCCAAGGCGGGAGACACCTGGCAACAAGCAGCTAAAAGGGAGACAAGCGCACAGATCGGTGGACATATGAATTCCGGCCACAGGCCTGGGTAACAGACGTCCTATCCCATTCATCCATGGCCGGATTCATAGTGCACCGTTTGGGTGCAAACATTATATTGTGATAGGCCAAAACACGCGCGGTTTAAACGTTTCTCTGACAATCCCATGAATCATAATTTCCGATTGTGTTGCATTTACACAACAAGGCCGAACAACAACAGAAAACCTGGCAGTTTTCCGTCCCTTGTATGTCATCATTATGACTAACACGGCAGGACAGCTGCGAGTGGGAAAACAAGGACTGTTAGCCCCTTCTAATATCCATGCTAAACGGATTGAAATGCCTTGACTGGGACTTGGCCCCCAGCTCCAGAATGGCCACAGAGAATCCACAATGATTAACCTCCAGGATAACATTGACCTTGGTTATATTATTTCCGGATGCCTGGAACAACCATAGCAGAGGTTTCTGGCAACGAGACGTAATTCCCGGGGGGGGGTGAATTATTCACTTGGAGATACACACTGGGAATTATGTGCAGCGCTCAAACCCCCATGGGAAAGGAAGTGTGCAGCACTGGCATTGCGCTAGTTTTCAAATTGAAAGGAAAGTAGTTTATTTTTGTCCCACTCTCACGCAATGGGAAAGCGCCTGTCCTCCTGTTCGTCAGAAAAGGTGTTGGACGTGATGTGGAGACCGCAGCCCCAAGCAGCCGACCAGGGTTTGCGAGGTTCCTAAAAGAACTGCTGCCGGGGGAAGATAAGAGGCTGAGCTAAGCAGGGCATCCGTTAGCCCGCTCAATACCTGGGGGGGGGGGGATTGTTGAACTTCCTGGGTCGTTATAGGGGAGACAAGTGTTCCAGAAGGCCATAACCGTTGGTACCAATAAGTAAAAATGGCCACTACTCTGATATTACCAATCATAAAACGCATCTAACAAGAGGAGCTTGACCTAGACTCCAAGGGCCAATTTAAAAAACTCTAGCTATTTTCACTTCTTGCAAGAGTAGCATAACATATAGATGAACACCTTTTGAACACTAAGGGAATGCATGAGACAAGACAAAGAAATATGCCAAATGAAATACTATTATAATTAATGTTGCATGTTAAAAACAAAATGGCCAACGTTTGATCATCTTGCTGATCCAGACTCAAAGAGAGTATATTGCATGTATCACACATTGCCTTTGAGAGATTAGCTTAACACTCTGCTCCACCTGGGACTGCGCTTCTAAAGCCAAGGTGTGCGGTATCACCTATTGCAGCAGTCTTGCATGTGTCAGAGGGAGGCGGGTTGAAAGCATGGTCCACACGCAACCTGCCTGACCCGTCTAAAAGATAAGGTTTTGTTGCCAGCTGCAGACAAGCCGATTTGGACTTTAATTCCATGGGAGCGAAGTATAATTGGTCAGCCGTCCTTTTGATTGCGGAAAGCGAGCCTGGTGGCTGGCCATTAGAGGAAACGACACGCAGCGTGGTTCTACTAGAATCCACAGAGACACTCTATGCATTTGTTTGGCTCCCAATGTTACAAATGTCTTAAACTCTATTTCCCGAAAAATCGGGACGCTGCGTAAAATGCAAATAATTTATTCCTATATATTTATTAGAATATAGTACAAAGACAACATATCAAGTGTTAAAAACGGATAAAGATTAGTTTTTTGGGGGAAAAAAACATGCCAAGTTTAAATTGGATGCCTGCAATACAATTCAGGGGCATGTTTACTACTGTGTTTCATCACCTCTACGTTTAACAAAACTCAAAGCTTTTAAGAACTGAGGAGAGCAATAACTGTAGTTTTACAAGTGAAGTGTATTCTCATTTTTACTTGATAAAGGATTTCAGCTGCTCAACATTTCAGGGTCTCCTTTGTCGTATTTTTCAATTCATAATGTGCCAAATGTTTTCAATGGGTAACTGGTCTAAACTGCAGGCAGGCCAGTTTAGCCCCTGGACACTTAGTATGGAGCCATGCTGTAGTGGTACATGCAGAATGTGGTTTAGCATTGTCTTGCTGAAATCAGCAAGGCATTCCATGAAAAAGACGACATCTGGATGGCAGCATAAGTTGCTCCAAAACCTGTGTATATTGTTCAGCATTAAATGGTGACTTCACAGATGTGCTAGTTACCCAAGCCATGTGCACTAATGCACCCCCATACCATCACAGACACTGGCCTTTGAACTGTGCGCTTATGAGAAGATGCATGGACCCTCTCCTCTTTAGTATTTTATCGATATTATCTACCATAGATGCATTTATACGCTGAGAAACAATTGTATTAAAATAGTTGCACTCATTTCCTACGCAGTCTTTCACACAGTGGTGAACCTCTCCCCGTCCTCTCTGGAATTATCTTTTAATACGCAATCATGTTAGTGACTTGTTGCCACTTGACCAAATTTGTTATGTGATATTCTACCAGGTGTAGTTTTTTAACATTACACAACACCGCCTGTCTTTTGCTGCCTCCGTAACAACTTTTTTGAAACGCATTGCTGGCAACAAAGTGTGCTTATATTTTTCAAGACACAATCAAATGTCTTAGTTTTTTTTGCACATCATTGCATCCTATTTTATTTACATTTTACACAGCGTCCCAACTTTTGTCTCTATACTGTTTTTGAATCAGGGCCTATTCACACTGCAGAGGATTCATTAACCAAGATTTAGTGATGGTTTGTGTTACATGTGGTCTAGTAGGGATCCCAGAAATCTATCATGAGGGTTGTGTTATGTACGCAACCCTCTTATTTGTTGTACAATCCTTCCGTCAGAGACACCAATAACTAATCACCGCGCAATGAGTCAAGAAGCTCTGTGATTGGCTGCCTTCAAGGTTCAGAACATTCTAGATTCAGAAGTCAACAACGTCAGCCTGATGTATGATCACGCAGTCACTAGAGTAGTTAACTACGTTGTGGACATAGGTTAGCTGGCTTAACTCAAGGTCTTCTGGCATGCACAGCTTGCCAAGTTTGTTTAATGAAGTTGTTAAAATACTGTCCTATAAAAGAAAATTATCACAGATCAATTTGGAAAGCAGCTCCTTCAGGAACACTTGGTTAATTTATTATAACAGGTGTGACTGGAGAAGACATTCTCATTTACAGCAATGACTGGATAGAAATTACAGTTAACGGCCTAACTTGCCAGGGCAGGGACTCCAATCATCAGGTTTCTCGCCACTTCAAACCACTAACAGGGAAGATAAGAGGCCGAGCAGTATTTTATTTAGTTAATTTGTAACTCAGCAACAGCTGGCCAGCTTTAAGTTCTGAACATTGACGGATCAAATTTGACGTTGTGATTTTGTTCGATACAGTCCTGTTTCAAATGAAAGTGAATGCATCCCATTTTAAAGAGACAGTGCACCCCCCACCACAAACATACTGATACACAACAGAACTTGAGATTGGTTGTTACGTCTATATTAACTGAGTTTGCTCTCAGAAAAGGTGAAATCCCTTTAAGAACAGTGGGGGTTTGTTTTGGAAGAGCTTGGTGATTTGGGTGATCATGTGACACCTTAACCTTTGACCCCAAGCTGGATATGCCATACGAAATGCATTATACCACAGTATATGCTAATACAAATAGTACTTCTATATACATTGGCTGAACCTGAGGCTGCTTGATGCAACTGCCTCCTGACGGCTTAAAGCAAACACAAGAGAAACTATGGGTTAAATAATGATTTACAAAAAAGCTGTGTAATAATTATCACAGCTTTGACACACTCTCCATTTCCTTGTTAACTTTATTATGATACAAACCTAAAGAACTTCAGTACTGTGGTAGAAACTGTATAGGCCTACAGCCCCTACACTGACATTGAAGTTTAGTATAAATAATGGGCAGATGGCCAACACAATCTGCCTAGGGGTTATATTTTTCAGTCAGTAAGCAAGCTAGATTTGACAGTGTGTGACCTTAAAGTTAACCGTTTGCACGAGCACAACTTCCAGCTTCCAGTCTTGTTTTTTTTTTTATTCTTCAAAATATAAGGCACATAAGCCCTAATAGAAACCTCAGGACTAACATTTCTGTTATATCTTTACTTGACTTGTTGTTGGAACATTAATCAATGTTCTCTAACAGTATTTTCCGTTTAAATAATTGAGATATATTATGCTTTGTGCAAACCAGTAAAATTGTAAAGGAAATAAATAAAAATTTAAAAACCTCAAAGATACTTTGCAACTAGAGTTGTGTACTGAGTAAACCAAACACTTCATTTGTCACTGACAGACATAACAGACAAGATTGAAACAGGCAAGGTGATGTTGTGATGCAAATACCTCTGAAGTAGCAAGTGAAATAACAAAATGACAGACAAAATCAACACAAACTGTGCACCCTTTAAACTGTATACGGTCCGAGAGATCAATTGGGGATTCTGAGACTTTGAAGTGAGCATCAATTTAAATAGGTACGTCAATAATTGTCCCTGGTTATTTGTCCCAGTATGGCACTAAACAATGGCACCTGCCTAAAAACACCCGTAAATCATGGAATATAGGTCATAAAAAAGGCTTTCAAAAGCATTTACCCCCTAGGACATTTCAACATTTTAAATTATTACAAATTGAACTACAAATGAAATTATTTATGGATTTTTGCCACTGAGCAACACAAAAGTGTGTCAAATGAGTGACATTAAGTGTGGACTTGATTGTGTTTGGCACTGTCACCATTGACAAAACCTATTTAACAACAACAGAGTACTAAAGCCAACAGAAATGTGGATAACTTGATGAATAGTAAATTAAATAAGTAATCAAAACGTGTTAATATTATTTAGTTAATAATGTGACTATATTGAAAATGTGTTAATCTGGTATTCAATTTGGCTATATTGAGAATGTGCTAATCTGTGATACAGTTGCACATCTTACTCTAATTCAGAGACTTGATATGACAGATGGAAATACAGTAAGCCAGTAAACAACAAGGTGTTTAGGTAAAAATAACAAGAACTTTCTTGGAAAAAAAGATAAAGCCAGAATATATTTTTCAAACTACAAGCCAAACGAGACTCTGCATCATTTGTTGAGCTCAAAGCCAAAGGTGCCAAATGCTACAGTGACCAATGAACACTGACATTTAGGTTGACAGCCAAGGTGAACCCATATAAACCACAAACCTTTTACACACCAAGGCCACCAAGAAAAACAGACAAGGAAATATAACTCTGCAGCATAACCATCGAGTGAGTGCAGTGTTGACAAATCTCAGTGTAGAAAATGGACTCATCCTTGCATTTCACTGAAGCCTAGAACAGCTGGAAAAAAAGCTTGACTGTATGACTTCATATATTGTGTCCCATGTTTTGTCACCCGGCAAATAATGAAACCCTTGGTGAGATATGGGATGGCAGCTAGTGAGCTGCAATAGTAAACCAAAGAGGAAATCTTAGAGCACATGCCAGTGCAACAGCTTCAAGGGTGCGCCCGAATGAATTCATGGAAAATACGTAAACAACTATTATC
>JACXGK010006354.1:18561-29181 GCA_016801125.1 Novumbra hubbsi
AACATGGCCGCCCATGCCTACTGAGACTTCAGTGCCTGAACATGGCCGCCCATGCCTACTGAGACTTCAGTGCCTGAACATGGCCGCCCATGCCTACTGAGACTTCAGTGCCTGAACATGGCCGCCCATGCCTACTGAGACTTCAGTGCCTGAACATGGCCGCCCATGCCTACTGAGACTTCAGTGCCTGAACATGGAGTGTGGAGTTAAGGTGGGAGTGATCAGTCCCCAATTTAAATGTTTTACTAGCGCTTTCAGGGGCTCACATAGGATTGGCTGATAAATGTAATCGCCTGCCATATTAATCAGTATATTCCTCATTAGCCAACACTTATGTTGCCACTCATTACTCTAATTGATTTGGTCACAGAGAACAAGCGTAGGATTTCAAAGTACGTTGATCAAATATTCTATTTAGGATTAAGGATAATCCTAAATAGTATAAACATTGCTAATAGTGTTTGCATGAATTAATCATAAATCATTAGTGCAAGTGACAAACTAATAAGTATTTACAAAGAACATTAAGGCCTTTCATGAATTATATTTTGGTTTAGTGAAGATTGGACAATTTTAGAAAGTCTGCTTGATCGATGGAAATACCACTCAACTATGAGTAAACAATATCATTAAAAAACATTAAATTGTGCAAACCAATAACTGTGCTGAACAATTAATTTGTATTGTAATTAAACTCTAACTCACAATCAAGAACAAAACAGTTGATCCAGTACTCATTAAAATTTCTTTGAACATATACATTTTACCCTAACCCATTTACTTGTAAATGTCCTGCTAGTGGTAACATGTATAAACTTCACAGAGCAACGCTGGAGCTCTGTCAGAGTGACCATCGGGTTCCTTGTCACCTCCCTGACTAAGGCCCTTCTCCCCAGATCGCTCCATTTGGCCGGGCAGCCAACTCTAGGAAGAGTCCAAACTTCTTCTATTTACCAACGATGGAGGCCACTGTGCTCATTGGGACCACTCAATGATCCAGGACTTTTTCTGTACCCTTCCCCAGATCTGTGCCTCAATACTATCCTGTCTCGGAGGTCTACAGACAATTGCTTGGACTTCATGGCTTAGTTTATGCGCAGACATGCACTGTCAACCGTGGGACCTTACACAGACAACTGTGTGCCTTTCAAAATCATGTCCAATCAACCTAAATTACTACTGGTGTTCCCCAATCAAGTTGTAGAAACATCTCAAGGATGATCATTGGAAACAGGATACACCTGAACTGCACCTAAATTGTGTGTAGTATTTTGAGGATAACATATGTCTGTAACATAACAAAATGTGGAAAAAGTGAAGCGCTGTGAATACTTTCCGGATGCACTGTATACCCCAGAAGTGTGTGACCCATAGAATTCACCAGACATTGGGTATATACCCCAGACGTTTTTGACCCATAGATATTGGGTATATATCCCAGAAATCTATCACCAGACATTGGGTATATACTCCTGAAGTGTGTGACCCATAGACATCACCAGACATTGTATATATATCCCAGACGTTTTTGACCCATAGATATTGGGTATATATCCCAGAAGTCTATCACCAGACATTGGGTATATACCCCAGACGTTTTTGACCCATAGATATTGGGTATATATCCCAGAAATCTATCATCAGACATTGGGTATATATCCCTGAGCTTTGTGCCCTTTAGACATCAGACAGTGGGTTTATATCCTAGAAGACGTCACCAAACTCTTTTAGCAGCATGTTTTGGGTCACTATCCTGCCGCAAAATTAAGGGCCCTCCAATACATCTTGATTTATTGTATCGGCAGGCAATAGTGTCTGTGCAATGCAGAATCCTTCCGAATGCTGTCGTTGGCAGTGAACATAAGTGAGCCAGTTCAAGTGGCAACCTTCTAGCCCAACACAATGCCCCCCCACCACCTAATTTCCCAGCGATGGTTTGCAAGTGACTGCTTCCCCCACACTTCCGGCCATCACTCTGATACACGTTAATAATTTGCCACTTCTCTCCCAAAGTTTTTTTCCAGAACTCTGAAGGTACCTCTCTCTATTTGTATTTAAGGTATCCTGAGGCCAATTACAGTTGTTCACCTTGCAGACCGGTCCCAGCTGTTTGACTGGTGAAGTCATTTGCTAATGTTAGTGGCTGACACATCCACTCCTTCTCCCTAGAGTGTTCCCGATCGGATGAACAGTGCGTTATTAGATTCGTTTTCCTAATTACGTTGAGCAGTCTTTGGTCATCCACAGCAGAGGTCATCCACGGTCTAGCAATTTGCCACTTGTTAACAGGAAATTCTTTATTCGTAAAATGTACCAAACAGTTGACCATGGCATGCCAAATGTTTTGGCTGGTTCTCTGATTCATTCGGATTTATCCATATCATGAACGTTGTGACTTGCATCGGCACTTTGGTCCTCGTGTTGTCAGACACCAGAATCCGAATCAAAATCAACCCAAAGCAAAGTCTAGAAATGACACCAGAAATTGTCAGCCCCGTTGTGCACTAATCATGCAAACAAACTTACCTGCTTAATGACAAACAGCTGTGGATCCAATTCTCCCATTTACAATAATAGTGTAATCCAAATGCGTCCTAACCCCTAATCAAACCCGACCGTGTGCACTTGAGCCCAATTGCCCGAATACAGAACCTAAACGACACATACGTCCCAGTTGGAAATATTCCCTGTTTAAACCATCTCGCCGGTGCGTCAGTACGGTTGCATTGCCTTATAATCTCCTCATACTTGCTTTAGTACCATCCCCGTCAGTACTAGCAGTAATAGCCACCCACCCTAAACCACCCTGCAGTAGCTGATGCTATCACGGTCTTGAACAGCAAGATAATACAAGGACGAGACAAGTTGTGTTATTGTTTTTAAATGCAGTTTCATAAAGGGTTAACAGTCAAAATTGTTACAGGGTGCCTCTTTAAGTATTACAATGAGATGATCACTTGCGTTCTCCTGCCATCAGAGGTTGTGGGGATGATGAATTTTGTCTGGAACTGACAGTGGAGTCCTCTAAAAGGTGTGTCAGTGGGGAACATTTCCCTACTTGACTGCTAGCTAGCCAACCATGCCAAGTTATGAGGACTCATCGCCGTCTGTTTCCCTGTCCTTTGGAAGAGTTTATTTGAACAGGCAGAACGGTCTCTGTCAAGTATGGTCCAGTACGTGCAGGACACAGAGCTATAGTCATCCAGAAAGCCCAAACTGGTTATAAAGAATACCAAATCCAGACCACCAACAAAGACAGCATTAACACGTCAAGCTAAAGACTCATTCAAGGAAACAGCTGGCCTCAAAAAATGTATGTTGACAAACATCAATCTGAACAACACGGTAGCCTGGCCATAATGGTTATGATCGACCAGTAGTGAGAGGAGAACCATTTAGTCTAGGATGTGTGTGAAGCAGCCTGGCCAGAGTGATTAGATTTCATTTTAAACCAATCACATTTGCAATTATTAAATTATGCATGTCCAAGTTCAGAAATACTTTGGTATATAAAAGAACTCCAGATAATTACATTAAGCTTAATGATTAAACACAATAATAATGTTTCTATTCAAGCATATATCCTCATTTTAAATTAAATGTTTAATCATTTTCTCACCAACCAAAAATCTGCTTTCATCAGCTAGGGCTCACTACCCAAACAATACAGTAGCTACATAGCTTGGTGAAGGGCTTCAAAATGCTATATAGCAATCAAATATTACTGTTAAATAAAATAACGGTTTTTTTAAAAAGGAGCAACGTTTGCTTTTCAGATGTGATGCTTAAAAGAAAGTGTGACAATAAATAACAAATGTAACTATTAAATACTTATTGTAAAAAAGAATGATGTTAATTGCTAAACCAGAGGAAAGTCATGGACAACAAAAGTTATAAATCTGGCAATTTTTGCGGCGTTTTCAGCTGAAGAGCACCTGTTAGCTAAGCATTAACTATGTTACAGATGGCTCAAGCCTTCAGTGTCAAAGTCCCATGTTTTGTATTAAAGCATTGTTCAATTACATAGTACCATGCTCCAAATAAAATTAAAGGAAGACCTAGATCTCACACTGGGTTGTGAAGAACGAAATGTATAAATATCTAAATCTTTACAGTACATTGTGTAATTCGTTGAAATCAAAATGACGTAACAACGGTAAATGGAAACCAAAATCAACAACCGATTAAGGGCTGGAATGAATCTCATAATGAAAATCAAACGCAAACGCAAAAAGCAAACAATTGAAATCACATGCTGTTCTAACTTGTGTGCCTGTATACACTCCTGATGAGATGGCAGATGGTGTCTTGGGGGGGGATCTTATCCCAGACCTGGATCAGGGCATCAGTGAGCTCCTGGAAAGTCTGTGGCACAACTTGGCAGCCTCGGATGCACTGATACATGATGTCCCCAGAGGTTCTCAATTGGATTCAGGGAGCGTGAGAGTCAGTCAATGGCATCAATGCCTTTGTCATCCAGGAACTGCCTACACACTCTGGCCACATAAGGCTGGGCATTTTCCCTGCACCAGGAGGAACTCGGGGACGACTGCACCAGCGTAAATTCTGCCAATGGGTCTAAGGATTTCCTCCCGGTACCCAACAGTAGTCAGGGTACGGCTGGCTAGTACGTGGAGGTCTGTGCGACCCTCCAAGGATCAGCCTTGCCAGACCATCACTGACCCACCGCCAAACCTCTCATGCTGGATATTGTAGCCTCATGCTACCAGCGGTGACAAGCACACAGGCAAAACACGAAACGAGACAGGAACCCATCAGGAACGATAATGAGAGATTGTCTGTAGCCTCCACCTGCAAAACGTCTTGATGGTTCTTGCTGTTGCCTCTCCAGCGCACCTGTTGTCACATTTTCACAAAAATATGTGAGTGATTCACAATCGCTAATGCTTCCTAACTGGACAGTTTCATATCCTTTAAGTTTAATTGAATTGGTGTTATACTGTGAGAATTTCTTGTCCCCTTAATATTTTTGAGCAGTGTATTTGAAAAAAACAAAAAAAAATTCAATGCTCATATAAAATGTAATATGCACAAATGTCAACAACCAGTTGCTTTTTCCGCACATCTGAATGTGGCCACAATTTAAAAAGTATTTGTGCCCTTTTCAGGAATTAAGAAATGAGCGCTTCGTATTGAAAAAAAAAGTACATTTTAAAACCAAATCCGGAGATTGGGCACTTTGGTCAGTGTACACTGTCTGGAAGATATTTCATTGTATCCTCACTTTGTTTTCAAAAACAAAGATTAGGAATGTCTAAACATGAATTTGTGGTGGCATAAATAGGTCCGCTAACCCAAAGCATGCAACACATGACCGATCTATAACAACACATGACAGATCTATAACAACATATGCATGGTTGAAGGTAAGAAAAATACTAGTAGCTGTAAACCATACTGAATGATAAATTATTCAAGTTAAAACTATGTACATTTAGGTCCAAGTGTGCATATCATCATCATGAAATTATCTTTTCAGCATAATCTCCACTGTTAACGTTCGAAGCTTGGATACTAAAGCAGTCTATAGGGCCTTCTTTAATTGACGTTTAAAAGCTGGCCTTCTGCTGTCCATAATTATCTTAAAAAAATAAAATAAAATTAAAGAGGCCCTCAGCCTTGCAGCCAAATCAATGCAACTACATTCACTAGCAAAACAAAGCAGTTATTCATTAGCAAGAGGGCATCTGAATGAATCACAAAGCTTTCATCTAGATTGGGCACAGCATAAGAATCTGGACATCACTAGTCAATGGGACAGGTCCCCCAGAATACATTTGGTATATCACAGGAAACAGGACAGGCACTACAGGTCATTCCAGGTTATTTAGGGTTTTATTTAGTAACTGCACCCCACACTTCTCAGTAAACAGCAGTGGGGCTCATCAATTAAAGGTAGATGCCATAAACAAGAAACTGAACGGTGTTCGACGTAAAGGTTGACAAAGTAAGCCATTGTGTTCTAAGAATTACTGTTAATTTCAGGCAAACCTGCGTTCGGGGAAATACAGCCACTCCTAAGGAATTGTAATATGCCACGTACATTGTTTTTATACCTTCACAGTGATCGAACGGACACATATACCAGAGCAAATCAAAGTTTCAATGTTTCATCTTAATTTCACTATATAGACCAGGTAATCAAGTCATGCCCAACGAAGTCTAAAGCCTGCAGGTTTTTGTTCTACATTGTCACCCGCTTGGTGTCACAGGTCAAAATAAGTCTTGAATAAGGGGGTTACAATTATAAAATTGAGAGAAACAGGCGTCTACGTCCAGATTTGAATACCATTGATACAGAGTCAATAACTTTAAAGGAATGTTTTTTTATGGTTTTGTGTCTGATGATAGGCTAATTCCCATTACTTTAGGCTTACAACATATCACAGTAAATCTATAATTTACTCAGACCAAAACAACAAACGCTAGAATCCCCATTTCACATTGCAGGCCAATTACACATATTCTGTGGCTGTGCAACATTGTTGCATGAGGTTCGATCTAATCTTAGTCTACTCCAGTGAACAAGAAAAAATTATCTATTCACAAGGAAAACACACAGCTTGACTTTTCCATAGAAGTATGTGTGGGCTAATTTACTTAACTGCTCAATTTGTACTGCATTTAATAGAAAGCTCAGCCAGTGCTCAACTCTAAATAGGGAATGCATGTTCCGTCAATACATGAAAGCATCGTGACCACATCACCACCACAGGAATAATATCTAATTAAGGATTGTCCATGGTTTTACAGAACTTAATATTAATAACGCAAATAGTGATTTGTCATTTTCCAGGTGATTAACAAATATATATTCCAATAATATGGAATATTATCCAGAAAATGAAAATCAATGCAATATTAGTCAATGAACACGGCCCGTGTAGTTTGTCAATGAACACGGCCCGTGTAGTTTGTCAATGAACATGGCCCGTGTAGTTTGTTAATGAACATGGCCCGTGTAGTTTGTCAATAAACATGGCCCGTGTAGTTTGTCAATGAACACGGCCCGTGTAGTTTGTCAATGAACACGGCCCGTGTAGTTTGTCAATGAACATTGCCCAAACAATGTAGTTTGTGTGGCGGTTAGCCAAGAGACCACTCCACATTAAATGTTTTCAGGCCAACTGGTAATTAGATCTCAAACTGATAATAGCATCAAGCAGAGAATGAACTTAGTCATAACTCATATCTAAATCTGTATAGGGTCATGAAAATAAGTAGTAACAAAAAGTAAGCAAAAACACTGAATTATGAGGTCATATAAACAGATTCATCAGAGTTCTAGTTGTGCTTTGCTCTATGCAAGCGGATTTATTATCAAAGTCCCATCAGGTAGAATGATAAACTATCACGTAAACAAAACCGTCCATTCCACTACTTTGGCATACCAACGTGTGCATGTAATAGCACTCACAGAAAGTGTTCCTGGGCAAATTCTCTGCGGACAAACACCAGTAGATAACAGCTGATCACGTTGACCAACTCAAGGTCTGTCGGGAAATCCAGCGCATAATTGTGGTGCTAACAGTCTTGTGAGTTAGGTCAACGTGTGGGAGACAGATTCAGACCTGGAGGATTCCTCATGGAAACAGTATTAACCAAGGCTTGTTTGAGTACAACTGGCAGCCAGACGCCCCCCGGCTGAGGAAGCTCCCTGCGGTGGAATTACAGGTTGAACCCAAATTGAATGATATGCCCGTGGGCGTACCTTCTCTGTGGTAATACCTCAGTGACTAAACCTACGGACGAATCTCCTATGGCCGCAGCACAGCATGCAAATCTCTGAAGGTGGCCAAGTCAGCAGAGTGATTGACATAGTTAATTAGTATACACACACACACACACACACACACACACTGGTAGCATTCATTCTTTACAGCAACCCAGCGTGTTTGCCCAGGATTTATCGAATATCTTTCCTGATGTTTGAAGATAAATTAACAGATTAAATGGGTTTATGCCGAGCGACCAGCTACCGATATCATCAGTGTTGATATTTGACTGAACGGGGAAAGGGGGTCCCTGAGCTGCAGGGGCCCCATGTGACTCATGCCATGTGGTATCGTCGGATAATGCCAAGGATCTTTCATTGCACTGCTGCACACTTTTACTATTAACGGGATTAATAATCACTACCATATTGAAACGGAGGAAAGAAAATGTGAAAGGCTGAATGGTCAGGGAACAAATGTACGTTTAGAGGACAAAGTGAGTGAACACCGTGTATACTCAGCAACGCAAACTTCTTTAAGGAAGCAGTGTCCGAGGGTGATCCATCGGTCGAGGCGACAGTCTCCTGTGCAGCTGAACTGCTGCAGCGTGGGTTTGATACGGTCCTACTGTTCTTTCAACTTGGAACCCATGGGCTTCTTTCTGCCAGGCAATACATAATTGGGTGCATGGTTTTCACAGGTCTATCAATCCTGGCTCAAAGTTAAGAACATAATAAGACCCACATGTTGGACTATTATTAGGACTTTACGGGGACATATTGCCAGTCCTCACAAAACCAACAAGAGACAGATAATCATTCAGATTCAGTCAACCTGGCAGTTCATTGTCTTAGTATGGATGGACAGTGAGAGACTGAAAGCAACCGTCATCGACAGCAACAGCTGGAAGGTGGTTAGAAATGAAGACCTACAATTTGTTTGATAATGCAATTCCACTACCAGGGGGCACCTCAACCAGGGAGCCATCTGGCCACAGAGTGTGTCAGCAAGGCTGGGCTCAGAGGAGTCCTCAAAGCCAAGTCACGGTTTGGTAAGATTCAAAGAACAGGAAAGAATGCAAAACAAAACATTTGTGATAATGTATCATGAAGTTATCATTTTTTGCTCATTGCCACTGTAGTTAACGGAAATGCCGTAATTTTCCCAAACAGGAGACCTGTATGATACGAGAGGTTCCACTTCTCATCATATTTCATTTTATGAATCTGCTAGGCTACTTTATACGCCAAGTTACGGCTGCAAGATCCATCTCCGAGGGGAAACTAAGTTTAGAAAAAGTTACGTTGCATAGTTATGTCTCGACCATATTCATTCGGATCACAACACGTACCGTTAAGTCCTAAATAGCCACTACAATAGACAAATTGGTGTGCCGGACTTTAAAAAACAAAATGAACCACTGGAATTTCCTCACCAACCTTGAGTTGGTCAATGCAGTCAGACATTACACCCGGACACTCAGAAAGAGATGTCGCAGATGTCGCCCTAACAAACAGCAAAGTAGCTGTGTAAAAAATGTCTTTGTTGCATGCCCAGAAAATCGGTGTATCCTGTTAGTAGTATTGCCATCAAGGTACTTTGAGATGTAGGCAATGGTTCAAAAAGCTTTTCTTGTTAAATGCTTCCTTCATTTTTGGAGATAACATCTAATAAAATTGACAGGATACATATCATGAAATGAACTATGATTTGAAGGAAATGTAAATGTAAATTAAATAACAAAGCTAACAAGCAGTCCAAGACTGTGGTCTGCAATACGCGGCTCCGGAGCCGCAAGGAGCTCTTCAACAGCTCTGCTAAGGCTCTCTGGGGCTTGACAAAAGAAATTGTGTGATGGGTTTCTTTCTTTCTTCTTTTTTTTTTTTTTTGCACAGTGGACAGTCTTTCAAAGGGAACAGCTCTCATTTTGGAGTTTGAATTGATACTGTGAAGTGATTTTCTGATTTTATTTTTAAATATATTTTTCAACTAAAATGTGCGCCACATCCTATTACGCTGCTGTCAAGCGTGTGGTCAATCATATGTATAGTGGTTGAGGAAACAAAATAAGAGAGTTACAGTGCACTCAAAAGGACTTTAATCTTACTTTAATAAAAACTGGCCTCTTTTTCTATACTTACACTTTTCAAGATATTGGATTGCAGCTATTGTAGGTTTTATTGATGACAAAGCAGGCAACTTTTAATTTTATTTATTTTCCACAAACATGGGAAGGACCCACATAAACCTAAATGTTTCTATTTATTTGACCTCAATAGTCTTACACATTTGTGACATCAAATAGCTTTTGCGGCTCCAGACAAATTTTATTTAGTGGCAAATAAGGGAAAAATTCTCTTTGGATAGTAAAGGTCGCTGACAACACACAAAAATCTGTTTTCACTCACGAATAAGGGCGTTGTTTAAGATTGATATTAACAAACTCATTACATTCTTTGTCCACAGAAAACCACATAGAAAGACCAATGTGAATATTGTGATTTGATGCCCTAACTCAAATAAGAGCAAATATCCGGGTCCCTGCAAGACAGTACTTTGTCAACATCCACCAGTGAACAAACTGGCAAGTGTGACAAAAC
Source organism: Novumbra hubbsi (assembly GCA_016801125.1). Taxonomy (NCBI): domain Eukaryota; kingdom Metazoa; phylum Chordata; class Actinopteri; order Esociformes; family Umbridae; genus Novumbra; species Novumbra hubbsi. Next base: position 28,898 of record JACXGK010006354.1, read on the forward strand.
TACACAAGGGCCATAATGGCGTTGCAAGATGTGATCATGCTCAAGCATTCTAATACTGATTTAGAAGTATGAGTCACTGACTGTCTGGTCCATGGGGTGAGGTTGGCAAGTCCTACTGCATCTAATGGCATTCATTACACTAATTACACAAAGGACATTTCTGGATTTGCATAATACATGACTGATTGATTTTTGCTTTTTCTGGAGCACGAGGTGGAGGGGATGCAGGATGGAGGTGGGGGGGACGCAGGATGGAGGTGGAGGGGACGCAGGATGGAGGTGGA
>JACXGK010006355.1:0-29080 GCA_016801125.1 Novumbra hubbsi
CTGCAGACTGTGAGACTACTGCAATACTGCAGTGCCCAATGAATCTGCAGTGTCTAGAGGTTCTGTGGCTTTTCACCAGTGAACAATGACGCTTGTCCCGGACTACTACCCAGGGCTTGTTTTCACAAAGCATCTCTGGCTAGGAGTGCCGACCTACATTCATGTCATTTTCAGAGACCATCTTACCCAGGGGCCCAGTGTTGTAACAAAAATAAAACAATGAGCGCCTGTTAACAATTCAGTCCAACAACCCTTTGGTTACTCGTCAGCCATAATTTCAGATGTTGTTTGGCCTGTCGTGTCGCCCTGTTGGTGGAGAACTTACAGTCCAAAGCCTGTGTTGCGGTGGCAATTCCCAACTGTGGCCACTATGAGAAATGTGTGCACTTTCTACTATGTTGGCTTTGTGTAAAAGCCTCTGCTACAGGACCTGAGCATATCAAGGAGACACATGGACGGGTCCTTGATCCTAGAGTGTCACTACTACCTAGAGGATCGTTTTGTTGTCAGTTGTGAAGTCCCTGCCCGCGTGTAACGACAGCCTGTTTGATTCAGCTCCCGCGGCACAAAGCGGTGGTGGTGCAGCTGAACGGCTCCGAGGACAGTGACTCCGACGTGGAGGCCCCCAGCAGCAGCTCTGCTCAGACGCCGTCTGTCTTTGGAGGCCTGGAGTTCATGATCAAGGAGGCCCGCAGGATTGCAGAGGTATATATGGGTGTGTGTGTCCCCAAAAGGGTTGACTTCCATGGAGCTCCTCTCGACATGCCGTTTATGTTAGTGTCCTGGTTCGATGTGTGTGCATGTTGGCTTATTGTGTGTGACTGCCTGTTGATGCTCTTCTGCCCCCTAAAATTCCAGGCAGCAAAACCCAAACCGACCTCGTGGTCTGAAAAGGAGAACCATCCAGTCAGAACTCCGGACGCCCTGTCTAACGTACAGAAGGCTGAGTATCGCCTGCTCAAGGAAGAAATTGCCAGGTAGAGTTAAGTCAGTTATCGTGCGTGTTGCAGGTGCATAGTGGTGAACGGTGAAGAGCCTTCCAGAGATTCTGGACCGGTTCCCGAATGGAAGTAGGTCGTACGTCTCCAGGAGCGGTGCCGCGTCATCGCGTCCAGGAGTTGAAATCTTCTGCAGGTGGTAGTGAAAGGACTCTCCACACCTTTCTGTGGACAGTTATGGGATTGGGACCGGTTGCCTTGACTCTGTACCCGTCTGGAGCCCGGTCACTGTTCCTTCGTTCTGTTTTACACGTTCACTTTCTTTCCGTGAACTTTCCCGCGTTTGTGCCCTCGACTGCAGCCGGGAGAAGCAGAAGGTTCTGAAGGACTACAGTCCCCGAGGTGTCCCCTCTCCGGCAGGCTCCGACCCCGATGTGGACTTTGCAGCCAAGGCAGCAGCCCAGCTGGAGCTGTCTGAGACGGAGGCCCGGCTGACCAAACACCGGTGAGGCCCCGAAACCCCTTTTCTGCTGTGGTCTCGCATCAGGGCTTGGATCTTTGTTTTCCCCTTTCTCAATCCCTCCTCCCCCCCCCATCTCTATCTCTCTCTCGGTCTGCACCTTCGGGGCTCCGTCCTCCTCCCTGGCAGAAACCTGCTTCTGAAGGACGAGGCTGTCCTGGGGCAGCTGCTGCAACAGGCCCAGAAGAAGAAGGAGGCACTGAAGGCGGCCGAGTCCAAGGTGGCCAAGCTTAGAGAACAGCTCCTGGCTTCTGAGAAGATCGTCAGTGCCAACAAGACGCTCCTCAACCGGCTCCAGGAGCAGGTGTGTACCTGCTCGGGACCCCCCCCACGGTCCTGACCTGTTGAGTTGTGGGATGAACCTCCTTTTGCCCAAGGTAGTGGTGTTGTGGGCAGTGATTCAGGTGGCTGAGGGTTTTGGACCGTGGAGGCTGAAAGGAAAATACAGAGCCCAAACAAATGTCAAGCGCAGAAATTATCTTTTATTTCCTAAAGACGTACTTTTGTCTCAACACCCTTGGATCGGCAAGTGATGAAACGGGTCGTTGTGTTGTGTTAGCTGTCATGACGACCATCTCTGTCCCTGTAGGTTCATCGTGTTCAGCACCGTGTGTCTGTGAAGAAGAGCCATAGTCTCAAGCTGGAGAGGGAGCTGATCCAGGCCCGGGCAGCCGCTGGCTTGGGGCTGGGAGATCAGAAACGGCGAGCTGACGTCGGCCATTACTCGGTGAGCACCGTGACCACCCACGCCATACTAAGATCTTACTGGTGGTTTGTTGAAACACAGAAATGGGTTCTGCCAGGACTGTGGCTAGGGCGCCATCTTGCTCGTTGTTCTGAAGATTACCATTGGTGTTATTGATCAAAGTCTTTCAACACCGGTCCTTAATTGGTCGAGTGTCATTGGGGCCAATATCGACCAGTAATGTCCTTGTTCATCAGCCCGCGAAGCGTCTGCGTGTAGAAGCTGCCGCCGTTCCCCGCGGCTCAGAGCGTCACTTCGCCGAGCTCCTGGCCCAGAAGAAGCACCTGCAGCAGCTGGAGTCCGAGTACGCCCTCAAGATCCAGAAACTCAAGGAGGCGCAGGCCCTCCACAACCGAGGGGCCCTCCCCGAACCCCCGCTGCCCCAGGCCTCCTCCACCCCTCTCCCCAGGGCTCGGCGGCCCGGCAGCCCCCCGACCAGCCCGTTCCCCCTGCCCCAGCCCTCGCTCCATGACCTCACCCAGGACAAACTCACCCTGGTCAGTAGTGAGGACGCCGCCGAGACGGAGGACGTCGACCTGGAACCGGCCGCCTCGGCCCACGCTGTTCGCAGGCGCTCCTTCAGGGAGACGGGCTCCTTCACCAAGCCCAAGCTGGAACCCGGTGGGACCGGCCTGGTTAAGGACAGTGTTGCCAAGCCAGACAGTCTTAAGGCCCCCGGACCCGGGGAGCTGTTCCTGGGACTGGAGGTCGAGGCCCTGCAGAAGATGGACCAGCAGCAGGCCGGGCTGGGAGAGCTGCTGCTGGGGGAACTAGGGACGTTGCGGGGCGCTGTGGAGAAACCCACCCCAGGAAAGGTAACGCTATATGTAACGCTAACAGGAACCTAGCGGCACGCAGAGCGCATTAAGACGACACCATGCGGTGCAAAACATTTTGCAACCGTGTTCGATTATCCATTATAAGATTAAAATGCTGAGAACAGCTCTTTGTTATCATCCAGCGGACGACGATCACCTACAGGCACTAGTTGGTTAAGGCACGCACCGAGTTGGGGGTTTTACTTCTTGGGCCTGTCTGATGACAAGTGCAGGAGCTTGTCTCTGAATGTGTTAACACTATGATGTACATTGATTAAGCCCTAGTTGGCTCGGTTTCCTCTTGCTTTTCCCACTATGTTTGTTGATCTTAACGCTGTCAAAATGTGTGTTCGTGGTTAAAACGTCTTTGTGCCCCCCTTTTTCTTTTCAAGTCTCGTGAGAACACTCAACTGCAGTGAAACTAACCCTGAAAAACGAATTCATGGTTTCAGGTGATAGCGGTGGATGTGGAAGCGGTGTCGGCCCAGTCCAACAGCAGTGAGTTTAAACCGGTCCCGTTCGGTCCGTACCGCAGCCCTCTGCTGGTCTTCAGGTCTTACAGGTGGGTGGCTGCCCCCCCCCCCGTCCGTGCCACAGCTCCGGACTAACACCGCCACCGTGTCTGGTGCCACAACATCCTGCCGCTTAATCAGAATCTGTCACACCCTTCCGCCCTCCTCCAGGTTCAGTCCGTACTTCCGGACCAAGGAGAAGTTGTCTCTCAGCTCGGTCTCTCATAGCAACATGGTGACCCCCAAGAGGGCTTTCTGTCGCTTTGACCTCACAGGCACATGCAATGATGATGACTGCCAATGGTAAGGAAGGGGGTGTGGTTAGATTCAAACTTACAATTGGGGTTGCTTTTCGGTTTAGTCAATGCAGGGTTGAGTTAGGAATTAGGCGCTTGGTTGACTTTAGTTTGTTTCTCGAGGTTAGATTTTAGGTAAGAGAACGTGGATTTTTTTATAATTTTTCAACATATATTCTCTTCTGTGTGGTTTGATGATGGGTCTCCTGGCCTTTGTCTTTAGGCAGCACATGAGAAACTGCACTTTTAGTGGAAACCAGCTGTTTCAGGATATCCTGTCGTACAACCTGGCCCTGATTGGCTGCTCTGAGAACAGCTCTACTGAGGACATTAGCGTTGCCACAGGTAACCGAACAGGACTGAAATAAAGAATGGCAATGGCAATTTTTACCTATTGACGATTTTGTGAGAAACGTGTGTCGTTGGCTTCGTAAACCATGATGAATAGACATTTGAAGCTTTCACGTTTTGAAGCTTTTTTAACAATATCACTAGTAACAATGTCACATTTGTTTCATTTGATCAGAAAAGTATATCAAGAAGCTATTTGGGGCCAACAAGGACCGCATGGGAATGGACCAGAAGGCCGTCTTACTTGTGAGCAAAGTGAACGAAAGCAAAAAACACGGTGAGACTTTACGCCGTTCCTCCACCAAACAGCCAGGGTTGAATTCTGCATCGAGCGTTTAATGAGAGGGAAATATGCAATGTTTGTTGTCTCTAGTTCCTCCCTTTACCACGTGCAAGGACCTCCGGAGGTGGAGGCCTCAGCCCGATCGCCAGGGGCGCCCCAACACAGGGGATGACAGCGGGGACGAGAGAAAAGAGCCCCACTCCGGTCCTGTGAATTATGGTGAGTCGGCTGGTTCGTCCAACCGCAAAGTCGGAGCACATTTACTAATAATTTGGATCACAGTGTAAATGAGCGGAGTGGCGCTAACACTGCCGTAGGTTCCCTTCAGTGGTGAAGAACACAGCCGCTGGATGTTTTTGTCCTAATCCCCGTACGCATTAGATGGTAAGACCCACGGCTATGTTACGCTGGGACTTGTCAGCTGTACAGGAACCTACCAGGCTAGCCTCTTTAATAGGATCGCTTAACCCAGCAGCGTTTACAGAAACAAGTTCACAAAACCAATGAAATGTCTTACTTCGCCGCCTCTCTAGAGTCTTCTCTGAGAGATGGTTTCTCCTCCATGTGCCGCACACTTGTTTCCGACGAGTTGCCCCCCGAAAGGGACATGCGTTGCGATGCGTTTTGAACGGACCTGTGCCCGTGTCTCACCCGTCTCAGACCGATGTTCCAAGGCCAGCCTGTCCGCCGCCCTGGACGTCTGCGTCGCCCCGGAGGACAAGCGCTACTTTGTTAGTGAGACCGACGACATCGCCAATCTGGAGACCAGCGTTCTGGAGAGCCCCTGCAACGCGCAGCTCTGGATCAAGCTCACCTTCAAATACCTCAACCAGAAAGACGCGTAAGCAACTCAGGAAGGGGGAGGGCCGCGGAGTTGCTGGGGCGTGGCGGTATCGGTGCGCCCGTTGACTAAACGTCATGCTCAAACGCGGCACTTCCCAAATCTGTGTTTCATGTCTAAAGCGGTGTTTGCGCTTGTGTCGTGTTTGGTGGTGAGTAACGTGAGGGGATGTCTCCGTGTAGCTCGCCGGCTGAATGCCTGGACGCCGCGCTGAACACCTTGTCCCGGGCCCTGGAAGACAACCGGGACAACCCGGAGATCTGGTGCCACTACCTGGCTCTGTTCTCCCGGCGCGGGGAGCGGGAGGAGGTGCAGGAGATGTGCGAGATGGCCGTGGAGCACGCCCCCGACTACCAGGTCTGGTGGAGTGTAAGTCCCGGGGGGGGGGGGGGCATTTCTGGTCTCCTAGCGACCCACACTCTTTGTCCGGATGAGTCTAGACGTCTGTTCCGATGGCTTGTAAAACTGCCGGGGGGAAACACTGCTTTGTCCGTGGTGTTGGGAACCGAGCCAGAACACATTTTACAACCTGGTGTTTTTCCAAAATTGACCCTTGCTCTCTGATGCTATTGCTCGACTGAAGACCGCACAAATACGTCCGCTACTTGGTTTCCCAGGTAGGAATCCATCTGTAGTCTTTAATGAAGGTGGATGAATGATGTCAGCGAGAACCGTCTCTTTCCACAGTATCTGACCTTGGAGAACTCGTTTGAGGGGAAGGACTACGTCTGTGGCCGTCTGCTGCACTACCTCCTGGACTGTGCTGCTAACTGGGGTGTCTCGGAGCGGCTGTCCTTTCAGCTGCTGGAGTCTGTGCTGTATCGGGTCCAGCTCAGTGTGTTCACCGGCCGGCTCCAGGACGCCCTTGCCATGTTGCAGGTGAGCCACTGTGGAGAAGCCAACGTCGGATACCCCCGCAGTAGTTGACGGTGTCTGTCCTCGGGTCGTGGCCTCATCGCAGTGACCGCTTGGATCCTGCTCATGCTTTAGAAACGTGGGGACATGTGACCGGGCGCCTTTGACCGTGTTCCCCCCCTGTTCGTTCCAGAACGCCCTGAAGTCCGTCAATGAGCGGTGCGTCGCCGACCACCTGACCGTGAGCGACCGCTGTCTGGTCTGGCTGTCCTTCATCCACCTGATGGAGTTCGACCGCCTGCCCGCCAGTCTGTATGACCCAGCCAACTCCAAGCCGTCACGGGTGGTCTGCACCAAGGCCTTCGTCCTGCCCTGGACATCCCCCCTCGATGTCCGCACGAAGCCTGACACGCTAATCGCTGTGTTTGAAGGTGAGACAAATAGGATTCGGTTTGGATCATTTATATATGTTCACCCAAAAATAAATAGGAATGTTCTCCACAGTTAATCAGGGTAAATGTAAATGTAGTTCATTTTACACTTCCAGTTCTACCGCTTCAGCCCTGTCAGTAGTTTTCTATTTGAACTACACTCGTATTACCACATACACGCAGTTTACAGCTGAGAAAGCAGGGTGTTGATTTCTTTTTTATCCCTACAGATGCAGTGCGTCAGTGCAGTGATGAGAATCTGCCCCCCTCTGAAAGGACCCTTGCTTGCCTGCCGCTACACACTAACCTCATCACCTGTTACACACTGCTGGGAAGGTCAGCTGCACTGTCATTGTGTGTAATGTGACTGCATGGGTCTCTACAGCTGTCTTTAACATGACTGTATTGGGTCTCTACGGCTGTCTTGAACGTGACTGTTTGGGTCTCTACAGCTGTCTTTAATGTGACGGTTTGGGTCTCTACCTCTGTCTTTAACATGACTGTATTGGGTCTCTACGGCTGTCTTTAACGTGACTGTTTGGGTCTCTACAGCTGTCTTTGACATGACTGTATTGGGTCTCTACGGCTGTCTTTAACGTGACTGTTTGGGTCTCCACAGCTGTCTTTAATGTGACGGTTTGGGTCTCTACAACTGTCCTTATTGTGACGGTATGGGTCTCTGCAGCCCCCCTTACGTGACTGACTGTGTGTGGGTCTCTACCGCTGTCCTTTACGTGACTGTATGGGCCTCTACAGGTATGATGTGGGCGTGGAGCTGTGTGAGTCCCTGTTAGCCCAGTGCCCTCAGTCCTGTGGCCTGCTGGAGGCCCTATCGGGCCTCTATGTGGGGAAGGGGGACTGTGAACAGGCTGTGCGTGTCTGGCTGCGGGCCCTCTCTCAGTGTCCACACAATGCGGAGGTCTTCTATCAAACCTGCAAGTTCCTCATGGCTCAGGTAAGTCTTCCCTGCCAGGAATCTGATGGAGGCCCTTTACACCTGGATTCTCAGACACAGGTCTATTCTTAGTCCTGGATGTGTTCCATGGGAAAGTTGTTGAACGTGCTTTTAATTCCAAGACTCTGGGAATCCAGGCCAGAAAGGATTTGAAACAGTTACATGACTCTCATTAAATATTTTCTTTCACTTCCGTCTCTTTAAAAAGGTGAATGTGCAAATACTTTATAGCTTCGTAACCTAGCTAGCCTGTATCATAGTGTGTCTCTGTACAGGAGAAGTCCAGTTGCATCAGTCCTCTGTTCCGTGGGTTCATCCTGTCTTTCTGTGACAATGACAGCAGTGAACATCAGCCGGTAGATGTGTTACGGTAGGTCTTTTGGTTTACGTGTCCGTGTTTTCACAGCGTTAGCAGACATTGACGTCCTGGTTCATGTCTTTAAACGGTACAAACACTCTTTACTCTGACCTTTTTTCTTTTCTATTTTTTTAAGAGTGGTATAAGAACGTAAAACGCCCGTGAGGTAAAACGACCCGCTTGTCTTTCCTAGGTACATCCTAAGTATTCCAACAGGGGACGTCCTTCGAGGCCCACTTATCAAGAAGCACCTTAAAGAGCAGCTGAGTCACCAGATGCCTTACCTGACCCTTGTTCACTGGTAATATGAGTTTCCAATTAGGTTTTCCCTTGGTGAAGGCGGATATCTCGATGAGTAGCTGAGCTCTGTCATCGTTAAGTGTTTTTCATGCAGTCAGTGACCGTGACCCAGGCGATTCCGGCTGACCACACCTGTTTGTACTGAACCATCTGGTCATGCAGCTGACTTACACTTTATTTCATACACCCTGGACCCCGCCCACAAGCATTTATTGATTCTTGCGATATGCCCTCTTGTTATGGCCACCCCTTATAGCCTGGTTCCTCTCGAGATTTCCTAAGTTTCAGCCCTGTGGTTTGCTTGCCCTTTGGGGTTTTAGGCTGGGTGTTTGTAAAAGCACTTTGGGACGAATGACAATTTTGAAAATGGCTTTAGAAAATAAATGCGATTGATTGACTGGTCTGTTTTCCGGCATCTTGTCTTGCAGTCTGTGGCAGTGGGCGCTGGGCAACGCCGTTGAAGCGGAGGACGCGTTCGAGAGGGCGCTGGGATCTGTCCGGCACCTAGATGTTCTTCACAAGGTCTGGATGGAGTAAGTCACGTCTTACAATATCTTACACCTCCTCGGCGTGTGTCACCCCTCCTTCCTCACCCGTAACGACGGTACGTCTCATGGGACGAGGGGGCCCACGTCTCACGAGGGCCGAGCCCCGTCAGAACAGGGTTGAAGGTCCTCATAGCAAGGAGGTCATGCCATATGAAGTGCCTTAGTAAGGACTGAAGGCTCTCATTCAGAATAGTTCATCCAGGGAAGCAAGCTGGTTAGCACCACGCATCCATTTAGCCTCTAAGCGGGGCGGCCGTGGTAGAAGTGTCCACACGCCAAGGTGGGGTTGGGCCCGGAGACCTGAGCTAACTAACAGCCTAAATGTTCTCTCTCCAGTTATCTCCTCTTTACCAGCAGTAAGCTAGCCGGGAGCCCATCCAACAGCAAACTTCTCCGGATGTTCTCTGACCTGGTCCACCGTTGCCTGGTAACCGTGCCATCCAGGCTGGAGGTTGCGTTCAGTGCGGCCCGGTACTGGAGCTGCTTCAGCTTCCACAACAAGGTGAGGCGACAGCCTTTAACCGCTGCATCTACCACACGCCGGGGACCCATGAACATAAGAGTTACGACAGACCTCAAGATCCGTCGTCGGTCACCTTCGTCCGTCGGTTGGTCTTGTTGGTGGTACTACCGGCGTGCGTTAAACTACGCCTGTTTACAGCGACCGCCCGGCCAACCGTTCGGTACGTTCTTGTCTCATGTCCCTCAGGTTGTGTCGCACTACTTGAGCTGCCTGCCCCTGTCCCATCATGCCCATATCCTGGAGAGACTAAGATACACCATGCCAACCAACGCTGAACTGGCCCTGAGGTACTCTGAGCGCCCGGATCCCAGAGCGGATAAACTGCGAGCCGTTTGCATCTAACTAGTCCCCCCCTGCTTGGTTATACGTAGAGGGTTGTGGGAGTCGTTGTCTTGGTGGCTTGTAATTCACGTCTACTTTGTTAAATCTGTATTGCATTAGTTACTGGTTGTTACGTCTTGATAGGGTTATGAATGCGGATCGGGTCTTTTTGTGGGTTGTGTCGTCTGTAGTGTCCAGACAGTTAGGTTTGGTTTGTTGTTGTATAGGTTGCTGCATCAAGAGTGGCAGGACGGAAATATAGAACACCTGAAATTCCAGGCCAGAATGTTGACCGGTAGCATTCCAGACTGTCTCCCCAACTGGAAAATGTAAGTCGACTTTCTCCCCTGCCAAAGACTTTTGCTATGGCGTCAAGGTGAATATGTCTCTAGATGGATTGTCACTGTTCTGTCGCTCCCCCTAACTTTACCAACGCCTTGTCTTTGCATACACAATGCAGCTTCTGTTCTGCTTCATTTGCAGCTTTTAAACGCTGCAATTATATGCAATTATATAGCAGGATAGCATTGGCTGCTATTCAAGTGGTGACAGGCATCTATGTTTCTTGGCAGAGCGATCGCTGTGGAGAGGGAACTCAAGGAGCGCTCCGAGGTGAGTCGGCTGGCGTGGGGGTGGGCCGCTAGAAGTGTGGAGGGCAGGCAGGCGAGTGGGAGTTGTTGGGGAAAGGGTTTCCAAAAGACTCCCATGGTTTTTGGTCGAAGGTGTGGAATATGACTGCACATCAGGTGGTTTGGAAGTAAGCTCTGAATGTAGAGTGCCCTGTTGGTGCTCGGCTGCTCTGGCCTGGTGTGTGTGTGTGTGTGTTTGGCTTTGCGTGTACCCCACCTGACCCTGCTTTCACATACTTTCCCTTTGCATCCTGTTGTAATCTTATTCTTCCCTACAGGCTATTTTCAGTGTTTGCCACGATGTAACTTATGACAGTTATAAGGCTTACATCTGACGGTGATGTCATAATGGACTGTATGACAGTTATAAGGCTTACATCTGACAGTGATGTCATAAAGGACTGTATGACAGTTATAAGGCTTACATCTGACAGTGATTTCATAATGGAATGGTTGGATTTTGTGGCCTGGCGACCGTTTGGTGTATTAGAGAGAGAACAACCCGACTCACTTAAACCACTGACCTCATTCCACGCCCTTTGACCTAACTGTTATTGTCTTTGTCCTCCGCTTAAACTGACACGGGCCTCCTGCGTTTCGGTGTTTTTTTTTTCTTTCTTTGTTTTGTAGGTCCGGCTTCTTTATCAGCAAGCCCTGCAAAAGCTTCCACTGTGTGCCACCTTATGGAAAGATGTAATTTCTCCCTTAGTCTCCACCACTCTATACATACACACAAACACGAGACATATTAGAATTGTTTTCCCCCACCTGACAGATAATGCATGCATGTTCACCCCCCCTCCCCCTCTCTCTCCCTTTCCAGTGCCTGCTGTTTGAAGCTGCGGAGGGAGGTAAAACTGATAAACTGAGGAAACTTGTTCTCAAGTGTCAAGAGGTTGGAGTGAGTCTAAGTGAGCCCCTAAATTTAGGCTCGAGCAAAATGGAAAGAGAGGATCACTGAGAAAGCAAAACAAAATAAAAGCAAAAAAACAAAACGCTATCTAAGTCCAATCAGACAATACCAGTCCACTGCCTAGGTTAGCCAGACAGGGACAGACTCTGCCAGGTTCCCCCGGACGCTTGGGAGACGTCCGCACGTACGCAGGGAAGAAGGGTGTCATGGAAGACCATGATAGAACTCCCTCCTCCTTGTCCAAACTCTGGGCCTCTCACGGTTGTATCACCTTACATCATGTACGTAAGTATAGACCTGCTAAGTGACCCATCTTTGCGTTTTAATTTACGTGTTCCTGTTTTATTTTCCTCGTACTGTCACTTTTTTAATTTTGCTTTTATTTTGACGTTTTACCTTACGAGGTTGGAGGTGTTATGACTGACTAGGACATTCTAACAGGATGCTCAAATCACTCAGTGTTTTAAAGGATGTTTCCCCCCGATAGCGACGCTCTCTGCCGCCTACAGTATGTGTAACGTTCTGGTCCAGGGTCTCCCAGAGGAAGAGATACAATGACTAGTTTATTTTCATATTTGTTTAAGTTATTTAAAAACAAAAAAACTGAAAATTGCCACATGAAAATTAAAGGGCCGGCCATGGTGACATACAAAATGGCTGCCTCCAGAAGTATTCCTATTTGGCCTCTATCATCATTGTCCCATGTATTTTGAGGCTGCCATCCACAGAGACTGTTGAACGCTGTGATATCCTCTCTGCCAGACAGTCCACCTGTGGGGAAGACCTTATAAACGCACCACTAGGCAAGGATAGCCGCAGACATCTACTAGGTTAAATGTTCTCATGTGCAATTTTGCTTTTGTCAAAAATATATTATAATGATTAAACAGCATTTGACACGAGCCACGGATGAAAGTCTTACAACTGTTTTGTATGTTGTTTTTGAATTTGTTTATATTAAATTATTTTCTAACTAATTTTATTGTCTTTTCATTTTTCGCAGTCAGACTTTACTGGGTTTGGTTTAGAGAACCTTGACAGCTTGTTTATGTCAAGTGGCTACATTGAAGTACAATGGTTACAAACATGATCGCAGCAATTTGATTTACAAACACAATCCAAGCAATTAGATATATCTATGAAACATTTCAAACACAGAACATTTTAATCAACATACAGTACATACATAACATTGCGGTAACAACTTATCAAAAAACAGACATTCTATCCAACATAACTTAGATTTCAAAATATTTTGGTCTTAGTAATATATGATTTCCAGTATGGGCCAATAATTAAAATTAAAATAAAATTAAAATCTGTAACAAAAGTATTCCAAATATGTAGTTTGTTGTAGTATTGGTAACAGTATATTGTCCATGTGCACTGATTTCTATATTGATCATTTCACGAGTGTCTTGAAAACGGTTACCTGGGTGAACACAACCTAACAGCCACCTGTACCACGGTCCGTGTCTCCCCATATGTCCCTCGGTCTGAGCCGGACAGCGTGGTGACCCGTTTGCACCTGGGACTACAACTGTCGGAGGCAGGGCCCCGTACCGGCCAGCAGTTGGGTGTCCTCTCCCCGCCTACACCGAGAGTCACATGACTGTTTCTCTGCGTCTTCTGAGTCCACCGAGTCCGAACTGGCTCTGCGCTGACCCGTCTCCAGCCTGGACGTCGGCCAACCCAGAAGAGTGTTCAGGTCCTCCTTGAAACCAGGGCTGATGAGGATATAAAGCAGGGGGTTGAGGCAGGCGGGAAGAGGTGCCGCCAGGAGCAGGACGGCCTCGGTGGCCTCCGTGCCGGGGAGGGCAGAACGCCGGAAGAGGGAGAAGGAGGAGTGGAGAGCCACGGGTAAGGAGAGCAGGCCGTTGGTGAGCAGGAGGCCGGCCAGCAATTTGGTCTCGTTGCGCTGGTGGGCGGCGACGCCATCCTCCGGAGAGCCGTCGTCCGCGTGGCGACAGAGCTCCATATAGGTGCCGGTCATCAGGAGGTAGCCCAGAGAGTTGAGCAGAGCCAAGGCCGTGGCCAAGACGTGGTCCCCCCGGGAGGAGGGCGCGAAGGGAGAGGCCGACGCCACGCAGGTGAACCGGGGACCGTCCTCCCCCCGACTGAGTTGAGGCAGGAGGGCCATGGCTCCGGCCAGAACGCAGCAAAGGGCGGCGATGCCCGGAGCGCCCCGCCGTCCCAACGGACGCCCGCTCCCTGTGCCGTCGGAACCGCGCACGGTACGTCTCCATCCGCGCTCTCGGACGATCGCGGCCAGCAGGAGGACGGTAGCCTCCGCCGAGAAGATGGACAGGACGTCAAAGGCCCAGCAAGCAGGCCCGTTCTCCGGGCGCGCGGCCAAGTGGCCGAGCGCCGCGGCGTCCGTCACCGCCAGGGTGGCGCCGGAGAGGCCCGTGAGGAGGTGGACCCCGGACAGCATCGCCAGGAGGTGCTGGGTGGGCGGCACGGGAGACGTGGAGAAAACTATTGAGACGAGGACCAGGGAGTTACAGATGAAGGAGAGGATGACGATGGTCCACACCCCGGCGAGCAGTGGGCGGCTCCCGAACCGGTTCTGGCAGAGCCGGCGTGGACCTGCGGCCGATGACCGGCGGGTTAGAGGGGTCGTGTCAGGGACAGTTTGTTTGGGATTGCATCCATAATCCATAACGGCCATATACACTGACCCCTTTACCCGTCTCGCATGTTGTCGCTATCAGCGTCTTGACACAGTTCTCTCGGGTATACAGGGATTTAGTTTGGACTTGGGTTTGTTTTTTCCTGTCGCATGCACTGGCCCGGTGTGTTCCTTTCTGGTTATATTCTAATCAAATAAATTTGTCAAGAGACACCTTAAGGATGATCAGATGACTGATGGCTTCTGAGCTCAATGCGAAGAGTCTTGACAAAGGGTCTTAATACTTGACACATTTTTGTTTTTTAAATTGTCACCGTTTTTTAAAAGACGTTTCACTTTGTTATGATGGGGTATTGTGTGTAGATTGATGATTTAAAGAAAATATACATTTTATAAATGAGGTCTATTAAGCAACGAAATGTGGAGAAAGTGAGTGACTGAATGCTTTCTGAGGGTCCTGAATGCTTTCTGTATGTGTTGGGTCCATCCCAACGCTAGCACACTTGATTCAATTCATTCCTGTTCAGATTTGCAGGCAGACTTACCAGGAGATGGGAAGCATTGCACGCCGTGTTTGTGTCTGGTGCCTCCCTCACTCTCGGCACGGGAGTTCTCCTGGCCTCCGTTGTCTGGGAAAAGAAAATGCTAGGTCGTTTTATTTTCACCATCCGAAACACAACCATATTTAAATAATGTTTTTTTTATTTTATTTTTTTTTAATAATGCTCCCACCCTGGTTACCTGCAATGCGTTTTTCCGTCACAGAGACAAGGCCCTTGGAGATGTTCTTGGTTTTCCAAATATAGCGGGACTTTGAGTTTTGATCGGGACCAGATACGAAGGCACAGCATTGGAAGGCATATGGCATCTCCACTACCCTGATAACAACACAACTTCAAATAAGACACACGACCCCACCTGACTTACAACCCAACATCACATCCATCTCTTTGAGTTCAAAGATTTTTGAAGCGACCCAGTTTAGTTGTCAATTCTGTCTCGTGCTGTGAGAGGGTGTGGTCTACAGGGAATTGCACTCTAGCAACTCCTAGTGGCATTCTGGCTGCCTGCAATCAGACTCAACCGTTGAAAAGAGTTTCTTCTGATGTACTGAATAGATTGACACATGTCCCAATTTGGGTTCCAGTTAGTGAAAACAACTTTAAAACTCTCCCAAAACAAATTGTACTAATGTATGTTTTACATAATGGTGAATTCTGTCCAATACCTGAGTTTGGGCAGGCTCTGGGCCAGTAGTGAGGGCCTCAGGGCTGTGTTGCCTGTCAGCCTGAGGTGTGTGAGGTCCTGAAGCCCTTCCACAGGGACATAGGACAGCAAGTTGAAGCTGAGGTCCCTGAGGGAAGGAAGGGGGCTCAATGTGAGGATGCATCACAACCGCTAAAATGTGGCAATTTGTATTCGTCCAGTTGTTTCACGTCAGCGCAGTCGGCATGGACCCTTAAAGTAAAGCTCCAGATCGGAATGAACTGAAAAACTATGACACAAGTAAGGTAGTATTTCAGGTTATAGACTCCAGTGTGTAAGGGTGTGTACCGGAAGAGGAAGTGGGCATTTGCGGTTACTCACAAGGTTCTGAGTTCAGTCAGCCCCTGGAAGCTGTCTGCTGGAAGCTCTTGGATGTGGTTGTGACGGAGATCACTAAAAACAGACAACGTTGTCAACTGTCACCTAGATCGGAATTATGTTGTCCTAGCTTGAAGTATGTTGTGCTAGCTTGAGAAGATGGCAACACTTACATTGATAAAGCCACTTACATTTCCTGGATCTTTCGGCAGCCACTGAATTTTGGAAGACTCTGGATCCGGTTATGGGAGAGATCCCTGCCGATATATAAGAGATACATTCCCTTTTGTTATATTTGATTCTTTAAACGCTACGCAAGATGTGTGTCAATCCGTTCTGAGACTTACAGCTGTACCAGGTTTGGTAGCAGATCACACATGTTTCTGGGTAATGTGGAGATGTGTGTACCCGTCACAGCTCTGAACAGCAAGAGAATACAAGGGGACATGAATACAGGTCACGGTCACAACATCACATTCTTCCCACACCAGCAATTTAAAGGACTTGCAGAGTCTTCAGACTGTTTGTGCCGGTCAGGTCAGGGAACTCTGTCACGTCTGTGGCTCCCTTTAGTGATCTGTCCAAAACATAAAGGAAACACGTTTAAAATCACGCCTGTTCATCATGACGTGTTCCATTCTAAATGAGTGAGAACAGGAAAGGGCGACTTACAGCATCTGTAGCTCTGGTAAATGCTGGAAGGACGACTTTCCCACCAACTGAATGGGATTGTTGTAGAGGTATCTGTGGGAAATGTAAGAGCACCACTGGCAAATGAATAAATATGATCTTCGCAATTAAATCAGTGCGATAACATCATAACAATGATTGCTTTCTCCTGATCAGACTTCCAGATGATTTTGTATCACCTACATTGTGGTGAGAGAAGGATTTCCCGCAAAGGCTTGCTCTGGAATGGATCTGATGTAGTTACTATGGAAACTCCTAAGGGGAAAAAGAAACGTAATATTTTAGTTAAACTGACATGGTTAATTGTTCGCAAAGGGGCAAAACTGTAGTATACTGTCTTTCACTTACAGCTCTTTCAGGTTGGGGAGGGCACCGATGGCTATTGGAAACATTGTCAGGTTGCTGTAGTTCAAATCTCTAACGGTCGAGACAAAAACGAGACATGATTGCAAAGATACAGCTTTGCCCTTTGTTCAACTTTCCCATCAAGTCTTTATAGCTGTGTTTATGTACAGTAGAGCTCACTTTTCCGCAGAGCGTTACGGAGAAACTACTTCAACAAAGGAGCAACATGGGGCACTGGACTCTTAGCAAAGTGAAGTAACAAGTGCTGTTAGCCTGGAGGTTGTTAGGATATTACCCCGAAAACCTCCTCTGAAAACATGTGCAGATAGATTGAGGGTAATTGGTTGAGTGCTGCATCATGCGGCCACACACTGAGACGCACCAGACTGTTGTTTGATCGTTTGAACTGAACTGCTGGGCTGTTTAGATGTTTACATGAGACACATGCTGAGTTCTGTTCTGATATGCACATATATAACAGAGTACCAGAGACCAGTGTGTAGCGCTACAAAACAACAGCCATTTGAAGATTGGCACCGTTTATAGACGTGAAACACGATATCTGTTGAATCTGACAATGAATTAGGATATTATAGGTTAGTTACTGGCAAACCCTTCGGCAAAAGTGAGTTCAAAAGGAAAAAAAGGAAAATATGAAACACTGGTAATAAACACAAATGAACCTGTGTTTTTCTTCAGTAAAGACAGAGCACATTAATTTCTGCACTGTAAAAAAAAAAACCTGCAGTAAGTCCAAGTCGTCAGTGGATGACTGTGCTTAGGAGGTGAACTCACAGACTCTCCAGACTGAGCAGCCCATCAAAACACCTCTCGCCCAACCACTGGATCTTGTTGTTATGGAGATGCCTACGAGGAGACAAGGTAGGAGTATTGGCCACGTGTGCATGTGTGTACTAGGACCCGATGAGACGAGGACAAACAAGAGGAACGGAAATACTGGACATGTAGCTGAGCTACTCACAGGACCATCAGATTGGTGAGGTTAGCGAAGGCCCGGTCTGGGACATGGGCGATGCTGTTGAGGGCCAAGGTGAGGGCCTGCAGGGTGGGGAGGCTGTCCAGGGCACGGACCGGCACCTCGCTGAGGGCATTATCATCCAGCCACAGGTGGCGCAGCGATGCCAGGCCCTTAAAGGAGCCTGCAGGCACGCTGGTAATGCGGTTGGCATCCAAACGCCTGGCAGGCAGAAGGGAGAAAGAGAGACCCAGTCAGACTTCAAATGAAATTGAGTTTGTGTCTGATTAATCATCCATTCCTCTTTACGAACAGTGTATTTGAGCTTATTACTTCTTAGCATGCACCCAGCAACCCATTTGGACTGTATATAATTTGTAAATGTCATTCTACTGTATTTTTAGGTGGTTGTTACTGACAATAGTGTTATTGGCTATGTATCTGTTACTTTTGTTCATGTGTCTTATCTTTCATCCACAATCAGTGCAGTACCGGTATGTTGGAATTGAATTTCACAAACATATGTAAAAAACAATAAATAATAACGATAGACATTTTGTAAAATACTGTAATCAATCACATAATCACACCAACTAATTTTTTAGAGCCGCCATGTGTTTATTTCAAGTATAAGCATTCTACCACCAATATATTAGATGATAAGGAGCTGGTATATCCCCAGAATTATTGTTAGCAATCACAGTGCATTGCAAGAATGAACAAAAAGTTATTTAGCGTCAATAAATGCTAAACTGCCCGCATTCATTTTCTTATAGCAGAAAAGGATCTCCATGTTGGTCTCCTTATTCGAGAGAGACATCGTCGATCAGGGAGGTCTGTGCATTCTTCCGGATGCATGGTAGTAATTTCTGATGTTGACGTTCTCTGCTGGGACACACTGTAGCTGCCTGACATGGGGTCCAGGCACCACCGCAGGCAGGCAGCTCACATGTGGCCGTTCCCTGTCTGTCTTAACGTGTGAACTTGGGATTGGTTCGCCTAAACAACGCCGGCGGCTGTTTACTCTGGTCAGAGCATTCGGCCTCCACTCGATTGAGACGGACGGCTGTGGAACAGGTAAACACGTTTCGGGATGCCTCAGGGATTTGTGTAATGACCACTTCTGGATCGGTTGGAGGAGTGTGTGTGTGTGTGTGTTTACCTGTGTGTCGTATGTGTGGATGGGATTTAATTCAGAACACGCTTCGAGGTTTCATGTGTTTTTGATCAGATTTTCAAGATAATTAAATAAAAAAATTGATTTGATTTGTTGTTAGAAATGGTCAGTGTGTATGTGTGTGGCATCAAAACTGGAAAACATTCCCACATTATCAACTTTGCGGCCTTTTCCCAAAAATATTTACATTTGTGGCTCTCTGAGTGGCTTCATATAATGTTTTCTTCCCATGACTGTCACATTGTCTTTTCTGCCTCTGGAGGATAATAACACCAGACTCTCTAAACATAAACAGAACACATGAAATAACCCAGAAACTTCAGCTTAGCATCAAACATGGTCCGTCAATCATCAGTAAACGTCCAAATTCCTTGATACAAGTCGGGCCATTTTTCCAGGGTGGAATGGTCGGGGACAAGGAGGCAGAATTTAACTCTAAATGTTGATGTTCTCCTACTCTTAACCTTGATATGGCGATGTTCTACTGCGACTAATCTCCATATGGAGATGTTGTCCTACCCTTAACCCCCACATGGCGATGTTCTACTGCCCTTAATCTCCACATGGAGATGTTGTCCTACCCTTAACCTCCACATGGAGATGTTCTCCTGCCCTTATTTTCCACATGGAGATGTTGTCCTGCCCTTAACCTCCTCATTGAGATGTTCACCTGCCCTTCATTCTTACATGGAGATGTTCTCCTGCCCTTAACCTTCACATGGAGATGTTCTCCTGCCCTTAACCTCCACATAGAGATGTTCTCCTGCCCTACATTTCCACATGTAGATGTTGTCTTGCCCTTAACATACACATGAAGATGTTGTCCTGCCCTTAACATCCACATGGAGATGTTCTCCTGCCCTTAATTTCCACATGGAGATGTTCTCCTGTCCTTAACATCCATATGAAGACATGTTCTTTAGCCCAGAACCACCATATCGAGACATGGAACTGGAACTCACACAGAGACCAGGTGCTGTATTATAGTATGATGGGTGTGTTGAGGTACTCACAGACTCCAGGTGCTGTATTATAGGATGATGGGTGTGTTGAGGTACTCACAGAGATCAGGTGCTGTATTATAGGATGATGGGTGTGTTGAGGTACTCTCAGAAACCAGGTGCTGTATTATAGTATGATGGGTGTGTTGAGGTACTCTCGGAAACCAGGTGCTGTATTATAGTATGATTGGTGTGTTGAGGTACTCTCAGAAACCAGGTGCTGTATTATAGTATGATGGGTGTGTTGAGGTACTCTCGGAAACCAGGTGCTGTATTGTAGTATGATGGGTGTGTTGAGGTACTTTCAGAAACCAGGTGCTGTATTATAGTATGATGGGTGTGTTGAGGTACTCTCAGAAAACAGGTGCTGTATTGTAGTATGATTGGTGTGTTGAGGTACTTTCGGAAACCAGGTGCTGTATTATAGTATGATGGGTGTGTTGAGGTACTCACAGAGACCGTAGGTTCCTCAGGTTCTCTAGAGCATCACTAGGAACCTGCCTAAGATGATTGTTTTGGAGCATTCTGTTTAGAACAATCAGAGAGGACATTTTAACACAGATGAGTGTGGTACTTTATGAGGAACTATTTGAGTAAGATGCTGTATGACTAAGTTACTGTAAGTATAATGTACTGAATGCATAAGGTACTACACAAGTAACTATACTATATGAGTTAGGTACTGTATGGATACAGTACTATGTGGGTAAGTCACTGTATGACTAAGGTACTGTATGAGTGAGGTACTACATGAGTTGAAGTACTGCTTACAATACTTTGAGATTGAAGAGGCCTGTGAAAGCCCCTTCAGGGATGTCTGTCAGGAGGTTTCCAGCTAGTCGACTGCAGGGGGAAAATACACATTAGAATGTGGTTGTGGGAAAAACTCATGCACAAATGTACACACATGCAAACACTGTGAAATGACCGTTCAGTACAACCTACTGACTGTCCGGGTCCACAGTCCCACTTTAATGCATTAGTACACCAGGCAGCACCATGAACTGGATTAAGTTATTGTTGTAACTGAATAAGGCTACTAATAGCAAACACCAAACAGGCAACACTGGCTGTCATACTATGTGTATAGAAGGTAGTCCAACTGGAACATATTTAGTGCTCTGTTAGCTCATCTACCGAGCATCATGAATTCCTCTATGATCCGTTAGTCTCTCCTGGTTTTGAACCCTACTTTCACTGACTGGTTTACAGTGGGTGCAGACCGGAGAGAGGAATTTCAGCTGTGAGTTGACACTGATTTTGGGTTGGTTCTTTACACTGGGGGATTCCCTAAAGACAGGTTGGGGATTATTGTAACACTCTTTATCAATCAGCATTGGAGCAGATAGATTGGGCAACACAGAAACCCTATCTCCTGTGAGGGCGACACTCCCAAAGGTCTTGACTGAACGGACATGTCGTTGTGGACTTGGCACTCACAGTTCCTGGAGGAAGGGCAAGTTGGACAGGGCTCCTTGGGGCAGCAGAGTGATGTTGTTCATGCTCAGGTCACTGAAGGGAGAAACAGAGGAGGTGTGTTACAGAGGAGCTGTCTGTTAACATAACATGAATGTGTCAGAGCCACAACCAGGCCCTCCAGCTGTCCATTCCCCGGGTTGCAGAAGTCATCACCCTTCTTGCTTGATACGCTGAAGGCGTAAAATGGGCATTAGAACACCCTGCGTACCCGGCCCTGCGTACCCCGCCCTGCGTACCCCACGACACAAATCCTGACACATGTACCCGCACTCCCTGTCTCAAAACGCACGGTCACCCCAGCATGCTGCCCAGGGCGTTGCCATCCAGTGAAATGAGTTCAACTGCTCTTTGTCCTTTGCTGTTATGTCGGTGTCAATGCGATCCCCTCACCTATAAAATGGAATACCCACAGTCCCCCCCTCGGTTGATACAGGCCACCACGGCCTGCTGCGTGCCCGGTTTAGGACACTCGGGCTTGTTAAGCCGCGGGCAAACTTGCACAAGCCCTAACATCAATGGCCACATCTCCAGAACTACACTGCCAAAACAATAAAGGGAACACATAAATCACAAATTGGTTCTTGATTAACTAAATATATTGAAGAACAAAGTCTTTACCGTGCATTGCGTAATTAGTTGGGAACTAAATGACGCATCAACGGTCCACATCAAAGTAAACAACTAAAATCACTGGCTGTTTAAACTTGCTACTAATTATGTGACTCGGTACAGCCGTGGCCAAAAGTTTTGAGAATAACACAGATATAAATTTTCACAGTCTGCTTCCTCAGTTTTATGATGTCAATTTGCATATATTTCAGAATGTCATGTGATCAGATGAATTGTAATTAGTTGCTAAATCCCTCTTTGCCATTAAAATGAACTTAATCCCCCAAAAACAACGAACAATGCCTTTTCCAGGATTGTGGAGCACCTTGCCAAAAATCTAAAGTTATAACTATGCAAGGCTCAGAGAAAACAACATTTACATATTGGGTCCATGGTCAGGGACCCAGACCTTCATCTCATTGAGAACTTTTTGTCAATCTACCAGAGGTTAGGGTTAGTTAGTTGTTAATTGACAGCATGCCAGGGCGAATTGCAGAGGTCTTGAAGAAGAAGGGTCAAAACTCCAAAATATTGACTCTTTGGATGTACTTAATGTAATTATTAATAATGGCCTTTGACACTTATGCAATGTGTCATGAAATGCTTGTAATTATACTTCAATATTCCGTAGTAACATCTGACAAAAAGATCAAGATTGTGTCATTCTCAAAACTTTTGGCCACAGCTGTAGCGTGTGTTGCCCCCACGTGCCTGTATGCACCTGATGAGATGGTGGATGGTGTCCTGGGGGATCTCCTCCCAGACCTGGATCAGGGCGTCAGTGAGCTCCTGGACTGTGGTGCTACTTGGCGGTGTCGGATGCACATACAAGTCCTAAAGGTTCTTAATTGGATTCAGGTCTGGGGAACATAAGGGCCTATCAGTCCGGAAGGGTAAGGAGAGAGCAATTGTGTGTTGCCACCCCCTGCAAAACCATTCCCTTTTTGGGGGAACTTTGGAATGGCGCCTCCTCTTGTAGACCGGGGAGTAAAAGCAGTCTCGGCGGCTGCCGCATGTGCCTACAAGTCGTCCCTCCCCATTGATACAGCCCTGCATCCATATTCAGGAACAGGCCCAGACAAGGGGTGGCGCCCTGAGCAGTGCATTAAACAACCGGAGCTCACGTTTGAACCAGGGCATCGCAGCTGTTAAAAAGACAGTGCCATCTTGTTTAACAAACAATGTACGGTGAAATTTAACTTACAGCATTTTACCTATGCATTTTAGCCGTTCACCAGAGACATTTATACAGAGTGACTTATACCAGTCTGTGCATATGTTTTAGGTACAAGGACCCACTTATAATAGAACTTCACGATTTATTTTTGTTGCTGGGGAAGCGGAAAGGCTGAATAGGCCAACTGGTTGCTGGAGAAGATTATGTGGCCATGATCATTTAGGAGCCAATTTGGAACTGTAGGTTTTAACACCCCTTAATGTAGGTTTTAACACCCCTTAATGTAGGTTTTAACACCCCTTAATGTAGGTTTTAACACCCCTTAATGTAGGTTTTAACACCCCTTAATGTAGGTTTTAACACCGTTAATGTAGGTTTTAACACCCCTTAATGTAGGTTTTAACACCCCTTAATGTAGGTTTTAACACCCCTTAATGTAGGTTTTAACACCGTTAATGAACACAGTCAGGATACTCGTTTAACATCCAAGGACCAACAGTGTTTAGATATGGTACACAGGCACAGCATACTAGCCTCTGCCAGACAAAACAAGCTAAAGAATACTTGCATTTGTAAAGAAACATGATACCTTATAGTCTTTCTAGTAAATCCAGCTTCATCTCATTAACAAACAATTGGGTGTTTTGCTTGTCAAATAAAAAAAGTTTGTAAGGGGACTCCCCGAGTGGATAGTTAAATTGCAGCTAAGTTTGCCAATAGATTTATATTTAGTTAATTGTGAATTAACTACTTTGATAAAGAGCATAGAATCAGAGAAAAAAAGACAAGCCCTGAATTAAAGCAGGTCTTGGGACCTTTATATATTTATATTTGTATATAGGAATTAGCTAAGCGTTGGGACAACACTTTAGAGCAGAAGATAGTGTCCAGCACTATGAACCAAATTTTCTTTTTTTGATTCGATCAAAAGGGATGTGTTGTACCACACACTGCAACATCCGGGGGGCTTTGGAAGTTCCAGTACAGCAGGACTTTACTATGTATAGATTTGGCCATGGGGACAGGGGGATAACATTGTCTGTGGGGGGATTTGTCCCAAGTCATTTTGGATAGGGATGGAAAATAGGTAAATGGGTGATGGGAAGTTGAGGCTCTGAAGTCCTTAACATTTCAAAACTAAGACCCTTTGACATCTCAAAGGGTGTCGTGACACAAAGCTTGCTACCACAGAACAACCATGTTCCTGCCGAGCTCTCACTTCCTGGTATGTTGGGATGTTTTTTTGATAACCTTTAAAAGAGAAGTCTGTAAACTCAGTACTTCTGGGACTTCAAATGATCTTCTTTCCAGCTTTTTTTTTAATAGCCTCAGGTCCAAGGCAAATCGATCCTGGGTTGTTCTTGAATTGTAATATTATGCACAGGATCCAAAAACAGAAATGCAATTATCCAGTCATTCATGGTGTGGGACCAGGGAGGATACAATTAAAAAGGAAAATTGCGGAAATGTGCCCTCTGTGTCCCTTGTTTATTTCCTTTTGATAACAGGGTTGCCATCGGCAATAGGCTGTCTGCTTTGGGCATCACCATACATGTCCCGTTGGAATGTGCTATGTTGAGAGGCCAAAGTGTCTGTAAAAACATGACATAATATACCAAGAATCTATACAGGTCGGAAGTGATAGCAATACCTCCATATTAAAATTGACAGGGTTGCATTTTTGTATATTGAATATATATCTACAGGATTGGATGAGCACTGCAGGAACATTACATTTGTGTTGCTGAGTGTGAAAAGTGAGAAGCAACTACTGACTGATATAATCATACTGTTCACCGGCTTTTGTTGGTGACAGAGAGGCTTTGCCAGGCAAGATTTGGTCTCTCCCTCCATCTTTTTATTTTCTCTGAACTCTCACAACCCCCGCCCCCCCTTCTCTCTCTCTCCTAGTTCCCCCGTCCCTAACAAAGAACCCCTTTGCCTTCAACCTTCGGTTAACTACTTGCTATATTGTATGTATGTCAGGAATCCATAGCATTTCCTATGAAAAACCCACAGTTCCTGCCAGACGGTTCTCCAGCAGAGAAAGTGCTAATACGTCGCCTTTTTACACACACAACCCAATGCATTCGGTGAATGTTTTCATATTTGGAGCAATCTCAAGTCGGTGGCCTGGCTTAGCAATAGGTTTGCTCTTTGGTTCTTTAACACACATCCAAAACCCATACAATAATCTCACTAATGGCTTTCATGATTAGAGTCAATGTGACCGTAACAGTGTTCATGAACTCGAAATGAAATAAAATGTTGCCGTGCCACCAAGATTAACTAATGAATGAAAACTTGAGCCGCGACATACTGCATAAGAGAAAGACAGCGGTAAAGAGACGAGTCACAAACAACATGAAACATTCGCGAAACATGGTTTAGAATTTGGAGTAAATGTATAAATTGTAAATCTACAAACATTACTTTTGTTTTGGGTGTTTTATTATTTTATCCCATGCTGAGAAGACAGGTGCAGACGTGTAAGGATGGGATCCCTAATGCGGTCATTGTACATTTCATCCACTGGATAGTTTTGTTTAATTGTTTATTCAAATGTATCAAGTTTTTTTTTCTTCATAGAAACGTTTGTATTTGTCAATAGTAAGGAACTTATGTAACTTCGTTTTATTTATTTTCTGATTGAATGGTCGCTGATTTTAAGGTTCACTCAATTCCAACTGATGCCAGCACCAAAAATGTAATATATATATTGCAATTCAAAACTTACAGGTAGGAGGTAAACATGCTCAGCTTCAAGGGCAACTCCACAAGCCCGAGTTCCACACAGTCCACGCGCAGAAGCATGCCGTCGTCTTCACATTTACAAAGTGACGGACAGTCGGTGTCAAGAACCGCGCTCTGTTCATTAAACGCGCAGTCCGAAACTCCAAGAAAAACAGTAATCATAATTGCTAGAAACTTCATGCTATCTTTTCCTTCTTCAGATAACATGTCGCAAATGTGAACAAATTTAAAACCGGATCACTCTGGGCTAGGCCTAATTTAGTTTGACTGGTTAGACTAGTGGGAAATCCAATTCTACGCGCGTCATGGCGAAGTCCATTCAATATTAGACAGATGTTGTGGGAGGAAGAGCGCGAGCTGTATCGCTATTACCATTTTCCAGTGTCGCCTTTACTTGTGTCCTGTAGATGGCTGCCATCTTGTGGCGTATTAAAATACTCCGCGTTTATTTGCAGTCTCTCTCTTTAGAAGTACGAAGCAGAGCTGCATGCACGTGAGATTAGAATCGTCATCCTCTTCAGTTTAGCTCTACGGTTATTTTCTATTAACCGAGGGAAAAGTCTACCAATGAGAAAATCTATTTTAACGCAGCAGCACCCAATCCACACAGGTTCCTCAATACGTCCCCTTTCCACGGATACATATTCTCAGCGCTTGATTTGGTAAATAAGTGCAGAAACTAACACATCACACATTAAACTATGTTCATCAACATGTATGTGTTAATAAAGATTGTTCCATTAGCCAATCCCAGACCTCCTAGACGGCTGTTTTGCATAAAAAAGAACGGAAAACTGTTGCCTGAAATAAGAAGAACCAGAACGGCGTTTGTGTGTTTGTGTTTGTTAATGGATTAATTAATAAATATTCATGATTCTCCCCCAAATAAGTTTGATACATAATCACCTCATATCTCTGCTTACTGTAAGATTGAATATTAGAAGAGAAAGCCTGTTTACCCGTCGACTGCCAAGATTAGACGCTTGGAACGTTGGAACGAGGACCAAGCAATAGTTAGGTACTACCCCCCAGAGCTGTATCTCTATGGCTCTGCTACCACCAAGTCCTTGAACCTTACTGTGGCGTTGGGTATCGTTTAGAAGTGATGAAAGAAAATAACAAACCCTCATCCACTGTTCACAATGTTAACGGAGGACCTTGTGGTAATACCTGTTACTGTAGATTTCATAGGTTTTACCACAACGCTTGAATCTTTCAAAGATGGATGTTGTTTTTTGATCTCCATTCATTGTAGCATTTCTTTTTGCCAACTTAATTTTCCTGTTACCTCTGCGTTTGATGGGTTTCCTGAATAGCGTTGAGCTGGTGTCGGGATGGACAATTGAGGTCCGCAAATGGCCATGTTTACTCTACGTCCAGTGATTCCGGTTATGTTAATGGTTCTCTGTCTATTTCCAGTCAGTGCCGGTGACCTCTGAGCATAAAGCAGTCAAGCTGGGCTGGTCATATTTCCTGTTTATCCCTTGTCTGTATTTACAGCCTGTTTTAACTGTTATAATATCGGTATAATAGAGATCCACCTGAGAATAGAAAAAACTTAGGGGAGAAAATATATTAACTGAGTTTGACTTGAAAGACTGTATTCCTTATTGTAACTGGAAATGACGCTGTTGATTCGGTTGGAGTGTCCAGGAGCCTCTATGTCTTTGCACGCTAGTCGTCCATTGTGCCATCTACTTGGCAATTTTAGACCATAATCTCCTTATATGATGATTTAAACTGTTATGTCTTCGACGGGCACGCCACCCCGTGTCCTTCATCTGCCCGTGGACAGGAAGTGGAAGACACTAGACGGTTGAGATGGACCCGAGGATGTTGTGCAGATCAGGACCCTGAGGCCAGGTCAACCCTGCCTTATGATCATGTGGGAAAAGCCTGGGACTGGAGTGCGTGTCAGCTCATTTCCTGAGCAGGGTACCAGGATGGATGTAAGGTGTGCTCCATCCTAGTCGGAGGAGAGGGGTCACCTCCTCTTTCCCTTTCCTCACTGCGGTCATCTGTAACGGAGGCTTGCAATAGTGATTTAAACGGTGATTGGCGACAGGGCGATGAGCACATGTAACTCGCAGCGACTCCACAGACGTTTGATGAGGCGGAACCCTCTTCGTTAAAAAACAATTGGACGGCACAGAGCGTCCAATCACCATATCTGAAACATTCCCGTTTCTATTCTATTGCTGTCTGCCCACAACGCAGGTGTTAAAGCGCAGATCCAGGTGTACGCTTATACATTTTGCCAGTATGGACCTTATTACCGCCTGCAGTTCCATGACCATGTGACTATTATAATGTGAATTGCAAAAAAAAAAAGAAAACAGATTCAAGGGTCAGTTAGAAAATACTAATTATGTAGAAAACTGTACATTTCCAGTTCGTAAGGCCGCAGCTCGATCACCACAGTAAGAAACCGTTTGGCTCATCCATCTCTGCTGGCCTCCTCAAGGGTCGGAGGTCAGGGTGTGGGCATTTGCTCAAGGTCGACAGGCTCTGATTGAACCAGGAAATGGCTAATTGCAGAGGAACAGGAGATTTCCTGTTCTGAGCCCTGCTTGCCTGGACTCAACTGAAAGACACAGAGGAAGTGCTTTATGACTCCCGCTGAAGTGAGTGTGTGTCTGTCTGGTTGTGTGTGTGTCTTTGTGAGGGAGTTGAGGTCCTGGTTGAAATAGGACATGATGAGTAGTGTTTTCCACTATTTCAGGAAGACATGTTTTAATAGCATGTAGCTAACTAATCAAACGTGACCCACGTTGCCTCAGAATTTCCCATCTCAAATCTCAGGGTCATTGTGCATACAATACCTAGTTATTTTACAGCAAAGGCACAAGTGATACCTGATTCGGCTCCAGTAGACTCATCACCATGGCCTACCGCTGCTGTTTTAGTATGTCCTATATAGACTTCAAACACTCTGCCGCTATAGCTGATGAATTGTGTGGGTTTTACCATCAGCATCGTATCAAGTATCATCATTTTCTATTATTACAAAATACAAGACAGAATGAACGATTTGTACTCTGTCTGGGTTAGTTACTTTGTCTGTCTGGGTTAGTTACTTTGTCTGCTGGGTTAGTTACTCTGTCTGTCTGGGTTAGTTACTCTGTCTGTCTGGGTTAGTTACTTTGTCTGCTGGGTTAGTTACTCTGTCTGGCTGGGTTAGTTACTCTGTCTGTCTGGGTTAGTTACTTTGTCTGCTGGGTTAGTTACTCTGTCTGTCTGGGTTAGTTACTCTGGATGTCTGGACTCGTTACTCTGTCCGTCTGGGTTAGTTACTTTGTCTGTCTTGGTTAATTACTCTGGCTGTCTGGACTCGTTACTCTGTCTGTCTTGGTTAGTTACTCTGGCTGTCTGGACTCGTTACTCTGTCTGTCTGGATTCATTACTCTGGCTGTCTGGACTCGTTACTCTGTCTGTCTGGGTTAGTTACTCTGTCTGTCTGGGTTAGTTACTTTGTCTGCTGGGTTAGTTACTCTGTCTGGCTGGGTTAGTTACTCTGTC
>JACXGK010006356.1:0-12968 GCA_016801125.1 Novumbra hubbsi
AACCAGCAGTATCCCGGCAGAGTGAATCCAGCTGGATATCCAAACCAGAACCCTGCCGCTGGTGGCTATCCCAACCAGCAGTATCCCGGCAGAGTGAATCCAGCTGGATATCCAAACCAGAACCCTGCCGCTGGTGGCTATCCCAACCAGCAGTATCCCGGCAGAGTGAATCCAGCTGGATATCCAAACCAGAACCCTGGTTACCCAGCGGCAGGTTACCCGGGTGGAGGTTACCCAGTAAGAGGGGGAAATACCGGGCAAGGCTTTGGGCAAGCAGGGGGCTATCCTGGTGGAGGGATGGGAGGAGGATATCAACCCAACTGGAACCCAAACAATAAGATTCTAAGTCCCCGCTACGGTGGAGGCTATGGTTATGGAGGAGGGTATGGTGGGATGGGAGGCGGATCTCCTTTCTCACGCTCAGTTCAGAGTAACGGACACTACCCCTCCACTCAGTCCAAGGGCTTCGCTAAAAAGGCTCTAATGGCTGCGGGGGTTGGAGCTGTCGCAGGTATGGCGATCGGTTATGGCCTTGGGCGCTTCCCTCGCCCGCACTTTAACTTCAACAACCCTCAGGAAGAGCGGTCCTACAACAACTACATGTATAAGAAATATGGTGAGCGTTCCACAGACGAAAACGACTATGGTCGGGATTACACTTATCAAATACCACCACGGGCTGAGTCCTATGACAGCTTCATGGATACCTGCTTGAAAAGGGATGACCTTCTGCAGGACCAGGGCGGCCCTGGAGAGAAGGAGGAGGACTCTGAACCCACAGTGAGCATTGAGGAGATCGGTTACCCTGCATTGGTGGAGCAGCTGAAGAACCGGAAGTGCGTGGAGCAGTACCTTACATATTCTGAGCAGTTCCTGGCGAAGCAGACCGCTAAACGCAGTAGCGCTGTCAACAAAGGACTGGAGAACAGTCGCAGCAGCCCCCACAGCCACTGGCTCGTCCAGATGATAACCACCCTCCTCATGGTCCTGAGCAGCACACTACTGCTGCAGTAAGACAGGAAATCCTAGTGGTATCACTCTCATGGTTTCTGATTTCTTAGTCCCCTTTTCTTAATCAGGCCATCAGATTATTGCAAGGTTAGGTATAAACAGCGCTTGACTTGGGATAAAAGAAATGCAGGAACTGCCAAATCGCACATTAGATTATGTTCATCAAAATGTATGCGTTAATAAGGCGTGTTCCAATAAGGCATGCTCTTCTGCCTACAAACTGAACTGGATTGCTGTTTTCCTATGCGCTGTTCCGGCCCATTCCGTCCCAAGTCAAGCACTGGGTATAAGAAAGATGGAGGTGGATATATATATACATCCCTTAGAAATGTATAATACACTATACAAGCATCAGCTGGGCCATGCATGGTGACCCACACAAACGCAAGCTATAGAGTTGGAGGAAGTTTGGGGTCACTTAGGCAAGTCCTTGTTTTCGAAAGAAATGCTTTTTTGTCCATTCAAATAATACACAATTTATCAGAAATATCAATACAGTGTTGACATGGATAATGTTGAAATTATAGCAGGAAACGACAGTTTTATAAAACATGGAATATCTACATGGGCATACAGAGTGCCATTATCCGCAACCATCAGTCCTGTGTTCCAGTAGCATGTTGTGTTTTCTAATACAAGTTTATTGTTTTGAAAGGCTAATTGATCGTTAGAAAACCCTTTTTTAACCTGTCAGAATTTGTTTTTGCTGATTAAAGAAGCAATAAAACTGGCCTTCTATAGACTAATTGAGTTCTGGAGCATCAGTGATTGTGGGTTCGATTACAGGCTCAAAATGTCCAGAAACAAAGAACTTTCTCCTGAAACTCGTGAGTCTATTCTCATTCTGAAAAATGAAGGCAATTCCATGCATAAAATCACCAAAAAGCTGAAGATACAACGCTGTTTAGTACTCGCTTCATAGAACCTGCGCAAACTGGCTCTAACCAGAACAATACGAGGAGTGGGAGGCCCAGGACAAATACATTAGAGTGTCTGGTTTGAGAAACAGACGCCTCACAGGTCCTCAACAGGCAGCATCATTATATAGTACCTGCAAAACCCCAGTCTCAACGTCAACAGCGAAGAGACAACTCTGGGATGCTGGCCTTATCTCAGACTGTCCAATAAAAAGAAAAATATAAAAATTGGCAAAAGAACACAGACACTGGAAATAGGAAGATTGGAAAAAGGATTTTGGACAGATTAAACTGGCCATAATGTGCCATAATTGAGGCAGTGTGATGGTCTGGGGGTGCTTTGGGGGTGGTTAAGTGGGAGATTTATACAGGGGAAATGGGATCTCATGTAGGACAATGACCCAAAGTACTGCTCCAAACTATGCAAGAAATATTTAGGAAAAAAACTGTCAGAATTCTTTGGATTTCTGCCTGTGATAAAGTGGCCAGCACAGTTGCCGGATCTCAACTATTGAGCTGTTGTGGGAGCAGCTTGACCATATGGTACGTAAGACATGCTCATCAAGCCAATCCTACTTGATGGGAGGTGCTTCAGGAAGCATGGAGGGAAGTCACTTCAGATTACCTCAACAAATAGGCTTGGTTTTTGTAAAAGAACTTTGTGATAACTGCTGATGTAAAAAGGGCTTTATAAATAAAGTTGATTGATTGACAACTAAAATGGCAAGGGTCTGCAAGGCTGTAATGGTTTTGAAATGGGAGGTTATATTTTAAAGGACACAATTATTATTTTAATAAAAAATAATTGTATCAGTCTTTATACATTAACTGTGTTAATTCATTTAATGAATTGGTTTTCATGGAAAACGAGGACATTTTTAAGTGACCCCAAACTTATGAACGTTAGTATATATTGGCCAAGCCTGTGGTGGTTTGAAGCTATTGGTTTCTTGCACCGCAACCATCCTGCACCACTTCCTTTACAATGAACAGGAGGACAGGGTTTCACAGCTCAGTGCTGCTGAATAGCTTATAATGGGCATAACTCCTTTGTGGTCATGATGGAAATAAGACAAGGAATATAGTTTCCAGAACAACAAAGACCATTTTCTATAATGGTACTTTTTCTTTCTGTGTCTAACAGCTGCACTAATAACATGTCAATTTGGACATCTTGCTGTAGCTTCTCAACATTTCTTTTGGTTGCTCTTAGTTTTTTCCTGCCTGCACATTTGTTACAGTTGCGTGTACACTATCCTGTTGACACTACATATTGTTCTCTAACATTAATTGTCAGGTAACGCATGATGACTGACTGTATCTGTGTTTTTATTACAATGTATATGTGTATAGCACTTTCACCTCCAGTATATTAAAAACAAAATCTTATTTTAACCTGTTATGTATAAATGTAAAAATGTATACATTTTTGTGAAAACCCATTACCAGAAATCATTTTGAGTAACTCAATGTATTTCCGTGATAATACTTAAAATAATAACCCTTAATAACTTAGAATAAATTATGTTTAAGTTATAACATGTAACTTTGGGTGTTATAATATTCGTCCTTGGCAACATAGAAATATAGGGTCCGGTCTACTCAAATAATTAGCCCTTATGAGTAATTTATTTTCTGTAACTAGTTTGCAGTACATTGTTTATTTGTTTCATATGACAATCTGGCCCTTTTACCATAACCAGCACTGAGCAGTGTGTTGAGCAGTTTTTTACAGTGTACTGCACACAGTGTACTGCACTATAATCTGACTCTAGTGTTCAGTGACTTTGTGTTAAAATGGTTTCACAGAATTTAAGGACATGCGTTATGTAAACTTTCTGCCTTATTAAATCAGTATTTTCATCAGGTCTTTTGGAGGAGCTGTTGGCCTACTGGTCATTATACTCCATGTGATATTTGTATTCGTTCTAACTCCTGTGTGTTGATACAGCAAATTCACAGTTTTGCGATATACTGAACTACCATACTGAAGTTCGTAACAGTTTGTATGACTGTGCTTATGTTGTATGCAGTATTTGGTTTGACACCTGGTTGTTTTGTAAATTCACTGCTATCGTTTAATAAGAATGTTCAGTGTTTTAATGAATCAATTAAAGATTTATTCCTATTTTACTTTTGTTCATGTTCCAGCTTCTTCACACTCTTCTACTCCCCTCTGCTTATCAGTAGTCCGCTTATTTACCTTACAGATCTATTTTTTTTCCAGGTCCAGAATGCACTTTGTGATAAAATTGAGATCCACATTGATTGTTTTGATGTCTCTTGAATGTATAAACCCAGTGCTGATTTTCTGCAGTTTCTATGGTATTGTTTTACATTTAGAGATACTGAAATAACATGCATATTGTGGAAATGATGGGGTTTTCAAAAGGTGTGGGCTATATTAAATTATTGTGTATTTAGACTCAAAATGTTATTTTCATTAAATAAACCAAGATTCATAAGGAATACAGTGATTACAAATGTTACTACAAAGACTGCAGCTGGACAGAAATAACCACTTTGCCAAGATAGACTTTAATAAAAAGGTCTATTACTTTGACTTCATATTGCTCAAATGATTAGTCCCTTGCTATATCTCTAATAAAGCATGACTAAAATAAAAACAAAATTAACCTTAACTTTGTCATTGATAATGGGTCTTTCTCTTCTAAGAAAACAGGAGCGCATGTCTATATTTAAACTGAATTTTAATTTTCCACAGCCCACAATAAGCTGAATTAATGCAAAGAATACCCATATCCCTTTCAATAGTTGTTTAATTATAACTCAAAGATGCCAAACAATAAGTTTCTTTGCTTGGAGTTGATAACCCCCCAACTCAGTGGGCAAAACAGTCATATAGGCTCCCCAATCAGAGACAACTGATAAGAGCTGTGTCCAATTCTGGAGCACTAAACAGTCCTGTAGAGGTGCCTCCAGTGGCATGTTCTGGCTGTGAGCCCCGGGCACACCAAGATGGTGTGCCCGGTGAGATCCAGTTCCAGTGAGATCCAAAGTCCCTTCTCTCTACGCCTGGTTCCTGATCACTATCCCCTTTTAAGCTCTTTCCGCTTCTCTTCCCTGTGTCTTATCTGTCCTCGTTGAGGTTTTTTCTCAGTTTGTAACTCGACTCAATTAACTTTTAATGACTTCAGAACAGACAAAATGTATTCATAATAATTTTTGTCTGTTTGTTAATGAGAACAAAAAGTAAATTTGGGTTTGTTGTTACATTTCTCATTCAGATATTAGGTTCTTCAGACAGCTAAAAAACTAAAAATCACATCAATATCAATTTGCAATATTATTTAAGGCAACATGAATTCAGCTCTCACAGAGAATAACATTGGTAAATGATTTAATCAGAGTCAAAAAGATTTCACACCCAAATAATAAAAATAATCATAATAATACACAATCTCCCCAAACATGCGTTTCAAGAGGTTTCAAAAGTATAGCCTTTTAATGGTGGTGGTGGGATTAAGTCACCCATAAGAAAAACAACATTCATTTTGATTCAAAAGCAGTCCACTCATTAGTTTTTCACCGCAGCATTTAGATGGAATCCACTTTCAAGGAAATGGCCGATGACTAAATTCCCCTGATCCATTCCACTAATAACAACGGCACCATTGATCCCAGTGTGAGGAGGATGCTACTCGTGGGTCCAGGACCAGCAGCGTTTCTGTAGTGCTGCCATTCAGACTGATTGTGTAGCCCTTGGCCTCCGGGATTGTAGAATCTCCGGTCCTGAGGTGAGCCTGCATCGTGGCTGTGCCCCTGTCCCCCGTAGCTCTGCCTTGGCCTGCCGAGTGACCCCAGCCCGTAGCCCATGGCAGCCCCGCCCAGAGCCCCGGCGGCTGCGGCCCCGGCCATCTTCAACCCCTGTCTAGAGGAGCCACTACTTTTGGACGGGGACGCTTTGCCTCCCATCCCAAAACCTTTGCCGAATCCTAGCCTGCGTTTTCCTACCGTACCTGGACACAGAGCTGCGACCAACAACATCCACGCCCACAGGAGGAGGATCTTCTGCTTGCCAATCATGTCTGGGGATTTCTGAAGAAACAATACAATCTAAGAGGAATTCGAATTCTGGTGTTCAGCATATGTGTGAGTTCTGTCAATAGGATGAACTGAACGAGGTAAAGATAGATCATCAGTAATAAAGAAATCTCAGTCCAATGTACCTGAAGCTGGCACTCAAACTTCACCACAGAGCCTGTCAGTCAAGAGTCAGTTCTAATCTCTGTAATTCAGCGGTATTAAAGCTGATTACACGTACCAGCGCACGTCAAAAACAGGTTGCACATTCGGCAACTAACAAACAAGACAAAACAAATGGCCCCTCATCAAATGTGAAGTCTAGAACAAGCCTCATGCTCTGCCAACATCAGCACTACTGAACTGCACACAGCAGTCACCTCTTTGTTCCGTTCCCATCAACATGTTATGGAGGTGCAATCCATTTAATAAAGATGTAGAGGGAAGGCCGAGCACACAATAAGATTTAGAACTCTAAATCTAAAGAGCGCGATCGAATTGAAACTCATATTAAATGGAAACTTTATTTGCAAAACATCTTCATTATTTGAGTGCACACACTAATCCTAGTTATACTTACCTGTTTCACGCTGTCATTATGAATAATTGATTACCATGATTAATGGTGTTATTATGTATACAATGTAAAACATATATATCTTTAAAAGTTTCTAAAGTCACCAGTCTATAGATTTTCTTTGATTGCAACAACAACTTTAACATATAGAACAGGTTTAACAATCAACAATGAATACACATGTATCTTGTAACCAGAATAATCATTGGATCAGGTATTATGGATTATTGTCAAAGAGCAAATAATGTGTTTTATAGCCTACCTGCTAGAATGGTCTGTGGATGGATGTTCCCCGCCAATACTGAAGTCTCTTCCCCTCAGAGTGCATTGACCTGTTTTAGGTCCCAAGCAGCCACCATTTCACAACTACAGTTTGTATGCAGTGTCTCATCAACAGCATCATAGCAATATTGGTCCTCCCTACACCCCCACCCCTCTAACACTGTTAAAAGTGACATCAGCATGACCCTCTTAAAGTGAAAATGCAATTAAATACTGCAGTACTAATACTAAACACAGTTTGCATGTTTTTTGAGAACCCACATTATGGTAATTACCTGGCAAAGAGGACTAATATTCGATTAACTGCATAGAAGCAATGGAGTGTGGCTCTTCATTTGCATGTAATTATAGATATTTTATGTTTACATTTTGGTTATTTAGCTGAACCTCTTATAGAGGACAACTTAGGGCAGTTAGTGCAATCATTTAAGACAGCTAGATTGGATGACCACACAATTCAGTTTACTCAATAAGTAGCTATCAACAAAGTCAGTGCTAGAATGAAAATATAATCTCATAATCATTGCTGGCAATACATCTCAACTGCAAATGTGTCAGGAAGTGAGAGTGACATCAGGAAATATTACATACACTTCAATACTCTTGGGCTTAAGAATCTTAAGATCTAGATATGATCTATATGATTAAAGATCCAGTGAAAATTATGGTCCCAAGTGTGCACAATCCTTTGTAATGTGTCTATATGTCTTCATGAATTTATCTATGATTTCCCTAGGAACATATATTTTATTAATTGCAAAAAATTTATTTATCACAATTTTTTTTTTAATACTATAGAAACATATATGCCCTATGTCTGTGTTGCTGCAATTTTGTCACTGAATTTGGTCAGACTTTTAAGGGTTGTTAAACACTCAGACAATAGAGGGAGTCTAAGAGCAAATTAGCTGCTTGATTCATTTGTTTTCATGTGCTAGGTAATAAAGCAAGCAAACTTTATTCAAAAAGTTATTGCCTCCATAGTTAGTACAATCCAATTAAAGTGATCATTAGGTTTAGGGGTTTGAAAGCCTTGATAAAAAAGGCCTGTTTTGGGCTAGTCCTGCCTAGTATAAATCTGACATTTGCCCTTTATCAGATTTGCGGGCTCAGCACAGGATCCAAGGCCACTTCATGCCAAGATCAAAATATATGTTTTGGGTGCCGTTGGTCCCATTTTGTCCAGTGGACACCAAAAACAACATTCCACATTAAAAAGCTCATACCAATGATCGAGCATGGTGGTGGCAGCGTCATGGTTTGGGGATGCTTTGGTGCTACTCGCCATCATTGAAGGAAACATTAATTCTGCTTTGTATCAGAGTATCCCAGAACAGAATATCAGACCATGTGTCTGTGAGCTGAAGTGCAGCTGTGTTCCATTCAAACCTGCGTTTATTATTGCAATCAGTAATAGTCTCTAATTCAAGTATACAGTGCATTCAGAAAGTATTCACAGCGATGCACTTTTTCCACATTTTGTTATGTTACAGCCGTATTCTAAAATGAATTCAAATATTTTTTTCCCCTCAAAATTCTAAACACAATACCCCATAATGATAACGTGAACAAATTGTTTTTTTTATTTTTTGCTGTGAGTACAAAGTATTCACAGCATTTGCCATGACACAAAAAATTTTGCACAGGTGCATCCTGCTTTCACTAAGCATCGATGAGATGTTTCTACAACTTGATTGGAGTCCACCTGTGGTAAATTCAGTTCATTGGACATAAATTGGAATGGCACACACCTGTCTATATAAGGTCCCAAAGTTGACTGTGCATGTCAGATCACAAACAAGCCATGAAGTCCAACATTTTTTCAGAAGACCTCCGAGACAGGATTGTATCACAGATACAGAAGGCACAGATCTGGAAGGGTACAGAAAAATGTTTGCACCATTGAAGGTCCCCTTAAGTACAAGGGCCTCCATCATCCGTAAATGGTAGTTTGGAACCACCAGAACTCTTCCTAGAGTTGGCTGCCCGGCCAAACTGAGCGAAGAAGGGCCTTAGTCAGGGAGGTGACCAAGGACCAGCCCTGCTCTGTGCAGAAAGCCTTCCGGAAGGACAACCATCTCTGCAGCACTCCACCATTCAGGCCTGTATTGTAGAGTGGCCAGTAAAAGCGACTCCTCAGTAAAAGGCACATGACAGCCCACCTGGAGTTTGTCAAAAGTCACCTGAAGGACTTTGAGATCATGAGAAACAAAATGTTCTAGTCTGATAAAACAAAGATTGAATTCTTTAGCCTGAATGGCAAGCATCATGTCTAGAGGAAACCAGGTGAAGGTTCATCTTCCAACAGGACAACAACCCTAAGCACACAACTAAGATAACAAAGGAGTAGGCCAGCCAGAGCCCAGACTTGAACCTGATTAAACATCTCTGGAGAGATCTTAAAATGGCTGTACACTGACGCTACCCATCCAACCTGATAGAGCTTGAGAGGTCCTGCAAATAAAAACGGGAGAAGCTGCCTAAAAATAGGTGTGCCAAACTTGTAGCATCATACTCAAAAAGACCTGAGGATCTCTGAGGGTTGCTGCCAAAGGTGCTTCAACAAAGTATTGAGCAGTTTATATATTTTTTCATACTTTTTGCAAATCTATAAACAATATTAAACAAACTTATTTCACTTTGTCATTATGGTGTATTGTGTGTAGAATGTAAAACATTATTTAATCTATTAAAAGCTAAAGCTGTAAGATAACAAAATGTGGAACAAGTGAAGCCCTGTGAATACTGTACTATGTGTATACTGAGTCACTGGCTTACTTGTGGTCTCCTATGCTGTCGCTACGAATAAGCATAAGGTTTTGCAAGGCCTATTCTCCATACTCAACCATTCCTTCCTGTTGTACGTTAGGCATTCACTTAGTGTGCTAACAGACCTGTCCAGTCTTACCCATTTCTGTCCAAATTTGGTCGTGTTGCGGATCTGGGATCTGACTGATACTTTTGCCAGCCACATCCACGTTTGGTACCATCCACAACCAATTATATGAATGCTCGGTTAGGAAAGCCAACTGGCATTTACATGTATTCTTAAGGAGTACGTATATTTTACCTGGTCTCCGTGTGAACGTTTAAAAACCATGACGAATACCTTTGCCTAAAACGTTACTGTACTCCTATTATCTCAACCGGAAACAGAAGAGGACTGGCTACCCCTCAGGCAATATATTACATTTGTAAAACACACCTAGGGGTCATTCATAACCATTTATTGCCACAGGAAAATAACCACCATTTGTGAAGGTGATCATGCATTGTGCAAGTAAATTTCAATTAAGAGTGCAATTCTGGAATCAAGTGATAATCAACAACATTTTAAAACACTGTACTTTCTCTCTCCAAGTACACAATGAGTAGATGGTATCATGAAGGTAATTTTACCCTGCCCCACCACATCACTTACACACACCAATACAGTCATATTGGAACGCTCTCTGCCTACTGAAGACAACCGTTTGTTTTTACATCGACGTGCACTGGCCTCAGGCAAACATGCAAAAGGTCCCAGCTGGTTCAAGCTGGACTTGTAGACACTGTATATTGCTGTACAGGGCACCAACGTGTAAGTCTTTATGTATCGGTTCCCTGGGGGGCCCATGTTAAAGGGAAGTGTGACTGCCAGCAGAACCATTGTTTCCTTTACGCAGTGAGTTCCGATATTTCAGGAGTCACCTTTCTAAACGTCCCCTGTAAAATGTCCACTGTCCTCAGTTTGATGTATGCAAATTGTCTTTAATCATAAAATGGTGAGGGCAGAGGGCTTGGAGGGTTCCGGAAGCAATAACAGGGAATCAGAACTTTTTACATCTGTCAGTATTTTTCACCTTCTGTTCTTAGATCTAGATGACGTTCTCAAACAGCTGCATGGAGGCCATGATATTTTCATCCTGGTGAGAGAAATGAAAAGTTGTTTCATTGAGACAATGACGATTAAACACTACTTTTGGTAAAACTGTGGATGTTGCAACACTTAGTTGTTACTTAACATCCCTGTCTACAGACTACCAGACACCTGGAATGTTACCCAGTCAACGTAAAACCATTTAATATTTTGTAGCTTGTCTGGACATTTTAACAGGACACATATGTATTAGTCACAAATGATATGTTTAGCAGTGAATGTTTATGCAGTGTAGATAAAGGTTTTTACAGTAAATGTTGTTGCAGGTGTAGGTACATGTTCTACAGCAAAAGTGGTTCAGGTGTAGATGAATGTATTACAGTAAATGTTGTTGCAGGTGTAGATAAATGTATTACAGTAAATGTTGTTGCAGGTGTGGATACATGTTTTTCTTGGAGAAGCCAGTAAAGGAGAATTTATATACCTTCTTACAAGTCTCTATGAACTCATCAATGGTCACAACTCCGTCTCTGTTTCGATCCATTTTCTGAAAAATGGAGCCATTAATAGCCTTATTTGATGAAATGCTAAGTTACAGCCTCTACATGAATAGTGGAGCTTTTAGGTTGGAAAAACATTAAAGCCTTAGGACCTAACTCAAACAGAAGCTGTGTACCAGGAAGTGAAATGTGCAGGACGTCTACACAAAGTACCTGAAAAAACTTCTCCACATGCTCAGATGGATCATCATCTCTTACGCTGGGGGATGTATACCTGCCCATCATATCGTAGATGGACGTCATTATGGCCAGCATCTCCTACACAGACATGCATCCACACATTTAGGATTTAAATGGGGACCCGAAATTTGACATCCTTACAAAATGCTATTTTGACTCATCCTAAACCTAGACCTTAAACCTAACCTTAACCATAACCTCAATAACCTAACCATAACCCTAATTTCAACCCTACCGCCAATTGTAATTTTTGGCCAAAAACTTAATGCTTAATGAAATAGCTTTTTTTGCAGTGTTGTGTCTAACAAAACATGTATATTTAACAGACCACACACCGTGGATGTAAAATGTGATGCTGTACCTCCTTGGTTATGTAGCCATCCTTGTTGATATCATATAGATTGAAGGCCCATCTGAGTTTCTCTGTGTCTGAACCTCTCAGCAGAACAGATAGTCCAATCACAAAGTCCTGGCAAAAAACATACGTGAGTCTGTTTCTGCTTTTCTATGGAGCAGGAAACTGGGATGGCAATAGTTAAATATTTAATGAAGTTTTCATGAGAGACGACTGACCCTAGAAGGCGCTTTGCTTACCTCAAAACGGATGGCACCGTTTCTGTCCATGTCAAAAGCGTTGAAAAGGAAATGCGCATATGTGGTGGCATCTGAGAAGCATTTCCCAATGCAATGTTAATATTACGGGTAAAGTGGTGACTGTATGTTATCTTCTTCCCTTGGCGGTCACTCAAGACATAATGGGTTTACAGCATAAATGAATCAAGCACTGAGATTGTTGTCAGATAAAATGCTGACTCTGAATTAGCATTACAACACTCCCTATCCAAAGACAACCCCCTGAAATAGTGGACAACACACTGGCAGATGAAAGGGCGTCTCCCACCTACATGGCGTAGCCTCCGCAACAGGCTACTTGTGGGCAGATTCCTACCTCCTTGGGGGAAGAACTGTGAGTAGATGGTCTTGAACGTCTCCTCATCCACCAGGCCACTAGGACACTCCTGTTCAGAGGTAAAATATATTTACTGTTTGTATCGACACAATACGACTGAGCTGTCCAACATAGCTGTCCTAAGACGAATGCACTCTGGATAACAGTGTTGGCTAAATTACGCAAATGTAAATACAATACATATATTATATACTATAGTTGATTTGTTCAAAGGGTTTAACACATCTTATTTATGCCATAAGATACTTTAAGATATTTCGCAGTCCTCCCAGACTCACGTTTTTAAAGCCTCTATAGAGTGACTGCAGCTCCTTCCGGGTGAACTTGGTTTGGCTCTGGAGCTGTTCCAAGCCCTCTGGCTGGTAACGAACAGCTGAAAGCTCCAACTCACAATCACTACTCTCTGTTGGACAGAAGAAAGGGAGAGAGGGAGGGAAGGAAACAAGGAGAGTTGGGACAAGGAGAAAGGTGAAAGGGGGGAGAATGCAGATCAGGTGAGAGACAGGAAAAGCCAGAGGGGGGAGGAGAAAGGTTGAGATCCAGGGTGGGGGAAAAAGATGTTTGAACA
>JACXGK010006356.1:13068-29172 GCA_016801125.1 Novumbra hubbsi
GGGGGGGGGGGGGGGGGGTCTTACCATCTATGATGAGAGAGGAGAGAGAAATGGGCCAAGTCAGGAGAGGTTGAAGTATAGGAAAGTAAGGAGATGAAAAGAGGGAACACATACAATCAAGTTAAGTCACAGGGTCACAGTATTCAGTTTACAGTTGATTTTTTTATACACCGGCGGTAGGCCATGAGTCCTTTGTTTTCTTGAGGAATGTTTCCCTGAGTTGCCTTGGGAGTTAGCTCTCTCATAAGTTGACAACACTGAAATCCACTGAAATCACATAGCTTTACCAGCCAATACAAGAAGTCCGTCTGTTACTTACCATCCAATAACAAGGGTTCCCAGACACCAAACTGCTTGAGCACTAAAAAAAACAGGCCAATGACCACAATCATTGCAATCAGTTCCATACCTTCTAGTACCATGTCCGATTGATGAGGAATAACCTATATATATAACCCACATAGAAACTAAATATGCATGCTATGGGCCAGCACAAAACTTATATTCAATGAATTTCCAGAACTTGTTTGCTGCTGCATGTATGTTTAAGAAAACACCTTGGCACACATTGGAACAAGATGTCTCAAAAGAGCAGCGAACACTGACATCTGTTGGTCACACTCTGTTCACTGACCCTCCCACTACACACACTGTTAAAGCAGGTGATGCCTGCATGTGACAAGCCTTGTCATGGTGAGCCAGGTAGAACCAAAAGGAAAGCTCCAGTGAAAGTAAAGCTCCAGAAACCGTTAATCGATTTCAGCTGGTGTTCATGATACCCTTTGATCTTCGGACGAAGAAATAAACAGAATTTGTCAACATTGTCCTCGGAAAGTCCAGAGCGAGGTTAGGTCTCCTAATTCATCCGATCGCTCCATCACCCGCGACGCATCTTCTGCAGGGATCTGTCCCAGTTGAATGTCGTACTCCCAGTGTCTCCCCCGCGTTAGGGAAGCCGGTCCTACAGGTCCATCCGGATCAAGGCATGCTCCCTCTAGGTCACTCTTCAGTTGGAGTGAGCGAGGAAGATGAGCGAGATGGGGAGCAACCCGGGGGATGATGTGTGCTCTTCCACCTGATGGTTTCTGACTGCCCAGACTTTACAAGGATGATGTAAAGCTGTAAACCAAGCATTGATCCACTTCCGCTGATGGCTGGAATATGACCAGCAGCACTTAGAGTGAAGGAGTCGGTCCTACCCTGTGGCGCTGCCTGCGTCTACAGCCCCATTTACACTAATACGCCACATAGGCGGAACGACAGATTACCAAGGAAACAGAAGATTTTGCTTTTAAAAAAGTCCAAAGCTGATGTTTGAATTGTGCTCAATAAAGGAATTCAACCTGGTAAATAGAATTCTGTAACATTGTTTTGCTATCAGGATGTCTATATAAAGTTTCTCCATTCACAATCCACCAGTGCTTTCAACATATTAGTTGTGGTGTCATGAGGGTGGATCAGATACAAAGAGCAGGACTGAAGATGGTAAGAGTTCTGAACTGCTGAATGTGCACATATTAATGGACTGACTTTAAGAGAGGGAGGGGGTGAAAGGATGCATAAATCTTAGAGATGCAAAATGCAAGTCTAAGGACTGGAAGGGGAACGTGACCGAAATGCATTTCATAGATGGACAGAGAGAGCTAGAGAAAGCTAGAGAGAGAAGGAGAGAGAGACGGCCTTCTCTCCGAAATACCCAGAGATCAGGAAGGTGCTGCCTGAACCCTGTGGATTCTGTATGCAAACTAAGTGTCTCTGTCTATCTTTTTAAATATAGGAAAAATATAATAAGTCTGACAGCAAGAGATAGGATCAATCGTCCATCTTGC
Source organism: Novumbra hubbsi (assembly GCA_016801125.1). NCBI lineage: Eukaryota > Metazoa > Chordata > Actinopteri > Esociformes > Umbridae > Novumbra > Novumbra hubbsi. Next base: position 14,898 of record JACXGK010006356.1, read on the forward strand.
AAGAAAGGCCAAATGCAGGCTTATTGGCATTTCAACAGTAATGAGAAAAGCATTATGGTCTGCAGTCACAGCCTGTCAATACAACAGCAACAGTCCCTCCCAGACAGAGGGTGTAGACCACTGTTCTCCCTCCCAAATAGACTGACAGTGTAGACCACTTTTCTCCCTCCCAGACAGACTGACAGTGAAGACTACTGTTCTCCCTCCCAGACAGACTGACAGTGTAGACCACTGTTCTCCCTCCCAGATAGACTGACAGTGTAGACCACTTTTCTCCCTCCCAGACAGACTGACAGTGAAGACCACTGTTCTCCCTCCCAGACAGACTGACAGTGTAGACCACTGTTCTCCCACCCAGACAGACTTACAATGTACAACACTGAAGGTTCAGATTGAGCACATGTGGCAGATGTGAAAAGGTCACGAGATGTTGTGGTGAACGTTATGCTGCCTGCAACTTCCTCCAGCATGACCGGTTTTGGCGGTCGGTCAGTGAAGGTCTGGGGAGGACCTCCATGTGCTGGGATGAAATCCTCAGACCCATCATCAGCCCTTACACTGGTGCAGTGGGCCTGGCTTCCTCCTGGTGCAGGACAACGCCTGTCTTCATGTGGCCAGAGTCTTAAGGCAGTTCTTGGATGATGAAGGCATCAATGTTATTGACTGGCCCTCACGTTCTCCAGACCTGGTTGTTCTTAACAAATTACACAATGTACAGTGAAGATTTGAATCTGTGATTTATTTTGTTCATCAAGACCTGACGTGTGATTGAAGTGTTCCTTTAATTATTTCACTTATGAGAACCCCAAACGGACGAGGCCCACTCATACGGACGAGGCCCACTCATACGGACGAGGCCCACTCATACGATGTAAAGTCCATCAGGTGTCTGGACCACCCTGGGACACTGTAATGATTAATACTATACAGTAGATGGCAGTCTGTAGACATGGTGATACGCGGTCTCTCCTAGGAAAGACTGGAGTGTGAGTAGTGCTGAACCTGGGAAGGGTTATGTGGCCGGGGGGGTGGGGTCTTCCCTCTGGTGAGTGCACATGAACACGTTAGCCTGTCTGCACACACGGAAAAGCAATGTCAATAATTTAGAAAGGTAGAGAAAGCAAGGAAGAACTGTAACAGACACTCTGCTATTCCCTCCATATTTAACTCATCCTTCAAAGCATCAAAAAGGACACATATGCACACACAGGTTTAATGTGCTTCAACATACATTCTGTCAACAATATTTTGTATAGCTGCTTCAATGGAGTGCCTCTGATATGCCACCGTTTTTAACCAACCATACTGGAGTGGAGAGATACAGAGGATAAGGGGCTTTACAAGGTCTGGTTCTATAGACCTGTGTACACTTGACCCAACAATCTCCACTTATAAATGGATGTTCTCTACCATTGACAGGATGCTCCACTCTTGTAGCCATTGCTGCAAATTCAGCTCAGTAGCAAATCGGCTGACATTCTTTAGACCACACAGCAGCATTCATGGTTCCTATACGTCAAACAGGGCAGTCTGGACACAAGGTCTTGCATGTCCTTATGCAAAAAAGCAGTTAACATTGTGGAATGCTTCAGTAGATTTTTACCAGACATAATGGACATACTAGCATCCTTTTACCTCCGGATGTGACCGCAGAGCTGCAGTGGTTTCATTTTTACTCAAAGGTAATGCTGGCCAGATGAAATCATTTTTCGGTTGAATTTGGTTTTATGTTGGATGGTTTTTTCTACAAAAATATAAAACTGAAACAACATTAAACTCCAATGTTTTAGAAGTTACAGTAATACTATTACAACTATACACTCCATGTTTTCTAACCTGATCTACTGGGATTGATTTTGTATTGTATTTTGAGGTTTTATGATTTGTATAAATTCTGAGAAAGATGGATATTAAAATAGAAATTGATTAAATAAAAGATTGCGAGAGAGCAGCTGCTGACATGACAAAGCCCAGCAGTAAGACTACAAAGAGGAAGTGAGAGAGGAGAGGGAGAGGTTGGGAAGGGAGCGTGAGAGAGGAGAGTGAGAGGTTGGGAAGGGAGCGTGAGAGAGGAGAGGGAGAGGTTGGGCAGGGAGTGTGAGAGAGGAGAGGGAGAGGTTGGGCAGGGAGTGTGAGAGAGGTAGAGAGGGAGACGTTTTATAACACAGTCCTAAAACACGGGACGGATGAATCTCCTTTCATGTGTTCAGTCAGAGATTGAAAGGCTGTATCCCCCCCCCCCCAGCTGCCCGCCTTCATCCACACCTCACCCCACATCACCCCATCGTACCTCACCCCTCCTATCCACACGGGCTCCAACACAGACCACCCTGACCGCCCTGGTCTGAGCCCTGGTCTGGGTCTCCAGCCTCACGTTGGTAACACATAGTTCTGCTCCGCCCGGACCTACCTGGACCCTGTGGGTTTGTGGTGCTGTCGATGATCCATTTGACGAGGCAGCACTTCATCAGAGATTTGCGAGTGATATGGGGCTTCTGCCATTTCCCTCTGTCCTCCCTCTGCCCTCCTGGGCCGGGCTCCTTCCCGTTGGCGTCAGGAAGCAGGCCACCGTCCAACCCCTTCCCATCAGCCTGCTGAGGGAACACACCCGGGGTTAACGCCCAGGGGTTAGTACACTTCCAAAGAGGGGTCGTATTGTTCACTTCAGTGAGGGATTGGTTATTGTACACTTCAATGAAGGGTTGGTATACTACACTTCAGGGAGGGGTTAGTTATTGTACACTTCAGTGAGAGGTTGGTATACTACACTTTAGAGAGGGGTTGGTTATTGTACACTTCAGGGAGGGGTTAGTTATTGTACACTTCAGGAAGGGGTAGATTATAGTACACGTCAGAGGGGTTGGTTATTGTACACTTCAGGGAGAGGTTGGTATAGTACACTTCAGGAAGGGGTAAATTATTGTACACTTCAGGGAGGGGTTGGTTATTGTACACTTCAGGGAGCGGTTGGTATAGTACACTTCAGGGAGGGGTTAGTTATTGTACACTTCAGGAAGGGGTTGATTATAGTACACGTCATAGGGGTTGGTTATTGTACACTTCAGGGAGAGGTTGGTATAGTACACTTCAAAGAGGGGTTAGTATAGCACACTTTAGAAATAGGTTGGTATGGTACACTCCAGAAAAGGGGTTGGTACAGTACAGTTTAGAAATAGGTTGGTATAGTCACATATTTTGCGACTTGGTAAAAAGAGAAAACCTGCAACACGACTTTCAATTGATGCCCATGACTTGTGACTTCACTTTGACTTGAGCTGTGTGACTCCAGGGACTTTCCCAGCACTTTCCTGTCAACCCCTCTCACCTCCATCTGCTCCGGATGCCAGATGCCAGACGCTTAAAGACTTAGTGTTCAATGTTCTCAACTCGTATCCATTGGGTGATGGGGGGCAAGGTCACAAGAATGCTTCACTCTAGTTTCACTTTTCTCAGTGTCACTCAAACTAGACCTGGCGTTCAGCTGTCAACATCAGGTTGTCAATTCGGACGTGATCATTGTTATACAGAATTTTCCTCAATGAGATTCTCATGGCGTCTAATTTCTTTAGCTAAGTATTTCTTGTAATATTTTTTTATTTACTAGAGTGAATGGCTCTCCCTAGAATTGTTTTAATTATTAAAACATGTTATTTAAATAAATAAAGACAATTGACAACATAAATATATAGTCAACCTACTGAATTGTCTTAGCTATATTTTGGCTAACAAATAAAATCTATGCAAAAAGATTTGATGATCTCCATCATAGAACAAACCATTGACTTGAAAGCAAAAAATAGGGACTTGGCTTGTCTTGACTCGATCTGAGCTGTCAAACTTGGGACTTGATATGAGACTTGCCCATGGTTACTTGGGACCTGACTCGAGAGTTGAAGGATGAGACCTGCGACTTACTTGTGACATGCAATTAGACTTGGTCCTATTATGGCGGGAGAATGCTTAGACTGGACATACAGAGAGAGGAAGACAATAAAAAAACAGGTTTACAGAAAACCCAATGGGGCTTAAAATACATCTTGTTAGCCGTTAGTGATGGAACCAGGATATGTGCATATTACTAATCCAATGTTATTTCATAGACTTACAGATGAAAGGTACAGAGGCAGTAGGGGTTGATAAGACAGAGTGAAGACATGGCCACGAAATGCCTGGGAGAACAGAATAAATAAGGGAAGAGGAGGACGTAGCTCCTCTGGGCTGATAGGGAATGGTTTGCCCACACCCTAAAACAGACTCCATGGGAGTGAGATCCACCGCAATGGGATTTTCGGTTTTTTTTGTGTGCGTGCGTATAAATGGCTGCATGTGGCGATTCTTGTTCCGTCACGGTGTTTGAAGAGTGAACGTCGGGGGAGACTCCCAGACCCAGTCGTCTCCACGTCTACTATTTATAAATTGAAACAAAGCCTCGGTCCACAGAGCAATGAGAAACACACTCAATAATTCACACTCCTTGAGAACAGCATCAATTAAAGATACGAGTCGGAAGCCCTGGTGGAGAGCATTACTAGCCACGTGTTATCAACCGGGACATAAGCAAGAGACAATGGACCCTGCTATTTTCTTTCATTCAGAACTGTATGATAGGTGTATCCATAAATAATAACTTCTATTGAAGAGGAAAGAGTGAGATTTAGTTGCAGATGTGAGTTGCAAGCTGAAGCTCCTTGGTAACGATCATCGTAATTAACGTGGAGTGGTAGTTGGGGGGTGCTGAGGTGGCTTTTCACAACATTACTATCAATCCCCCTAAATGTCAAAATGTAACCAACCATTTCCCAAGATTTACAAGTCATTATCTACATAGTGGCGTATCCTGCAAAGGTACAAAAAAGTGTAAATATGCCATATGATACTTTCCATTTTAGTACTATTCAACAAACTCTCTGTTAATATCAGCAGCTCGGCTCACTCACAACTGGGCCTAATGTTCTCTACTGTACCCAATCGAAAGGTTTTGTACTGTAGTATGAAATACGCTGAGTGAATTGAACTTCTTTTTACCCAGTCCCCAAACAGCCTTTTAAGAGGTTTCCTTTTCTTTCGTTCAACCCTGTTTTATCGTCTCCAATGGGAATGCTCATTATGTTGTCCACAGGCACTTCCTCAGACGTCGGTTTCTCTACAACGGGTAAAGGAGTGAGGGAGGGAAAGTGGTTCTGATTTGGCTGATTTACTTGATCAATGAATAATTCAACAACGTCACAATTTGGTGTCTGTTGAATCTTTGAACTCGGCTACCAAGTCCCTTCGTGTGGCTCTACAGGCCCAAAGGGTTCCTGAGCCACTAAAGCCCAATGTTTATTATTAGTTATTATTATGTTGCCATCCACTGCTTCCGTTCAATGTCATATGCTATGACAAGGACAGGCTTCACAATACTTTTGTGTAGTGTGACGAAAGACCTTAAATATAAAACCCTCTATAGAAAAAAGTAAATAAAAAATGTTTTATGACAAAAGTAAACGTATTTGCCAGCTTGTTTATGTAACAAAAAAGTTAGGATAGCCAAACCATAAAAAGAATAGCTTCCCTCTTGAACCCCCTCTTGAAAGAGAGATCTCTATCAGATTAAGAGATACTGCTAAAGCGTGAATTTATGCAAATTATGCACATTATGGTAATTAGTAGGGGTTTAAGAATTCAACATTAGCCGAGACATGTGAGAAGTGGTTTTATTCTCTCCAAGTAGAACAGTTCAAGAGATATTGTTCTAGAGTTAATTAACACAAATTATGCAAAATAATGTAAGACATATAAAATCAACCCAAATATAAAATTGCAAGTCAATCAGCCTTACAGAAGAGGCTGGAGTTTTGAACATTTTCCCCATAATTCAAAATCCAAGGAAAATGTGTTTATAATGCCTAGAGAGGCCCACAAATGTCCAGGCCTATACATCAAACAGGGCAGTCTGGGTACAAGTAAAATGCGCCACCTATGGGTCAGTCAACACTGTCGCGTCACAAAAGATTACACAGGATTTATAGCTATGGTCTGCCAAATTAGAAAACGTTTCATCGTCATTACCATTCATTATTTGGGCATTCTAAGGAAAATAATAAGGAAAGCAATGGTAACCTACTAAGTAAGAGACCTTTTTGTTAATTACAACAAGATTCTGTTGTTGCCACAAACACCTTAAACCAGAGGTGGGCAAATATTTTGGCTCGGGGGCCACATCAGGATTTTGAAATGAAATGGAGGGCCACATTTGTTTTGGTAATTTGTTAATCATAATTGATTTGGAGGCTAGAAAAGGGCATTCCGTGGGCCGGATGGGACAGCCTCGCGGGCCGCATTTGGCCCTCGGGCCGTAGTTTGCCCACCCCTGCCTTAAACGCTGCTTGCATGCAGGAGTTGTGCTACATTTAGCCTAATGATGTATTTGAGATCCAGAATTCCATGAACAAGAAACTCAGGGACAACCCAATGAGGTTATTAGAGGCCTATAGGTAAAATTTGTTCAGCCATTTGCTAGAATACCTGACTGGACTGGTCTGGCAGCTAGGTGGTAAATCACAGAACCCTTAGGGCTCCATCTAATCATCTAACCTGCGTGGGACCGCTGGGATTCAGCTGATTACTGTCACAGAGGATCTCACAACACTACTGCTGTATGATTATCCTGCACCATGTCACAGTTAAAAAACATAGCACACAGAGACTATGGTTGCACAACTCTCCCTCTGTAGTTTTGTTGGTTGGTAATAAATATGACATAAGACAGATGCTCAGCTGCTGGAAAGGACAATGAAAGGGTAATTGCCTTTGGTGCTGCTATATCATTGTGTTTCACCCTATGCCAAAGCCTTGTCCATCTGGGGGATGAATGCCTTGTGGATTTTATTTTGGATTTGTTTTGCATTTGATTAATAGACAATTGGAAATGTAGATAGCTGTGCTGTATGACGGGGGTCAAGTTGGGATTTAATGCTACCATTTGGTAGCATCAAGTTGGGATTTAATGCTACCATTCAAGGCAATTTATTACTATGACGTCTTCCTGACACATTTTCTAGATTGATATTTGTACTGTTTATGACAGAATGCTCAGTAGCACCTGATTTCCAGAGAGAACCGACCCTCAGTTTCTCATCACGTTAAACTATGGCAGTCATTAAAAACGAGTCCTTGGTGTAGCCCAATCGCTAAAATTGGATGAACAATTGGATAACTAGTTATAACTCTACATATAGAAACAAATATGTAGTTGCTTGAGTTGCCTGCTTGTAATTGAAACAAATTACAAGCAGGCATACAACACAATCCCGTAATAGTAACATACTATACTACTGATGGGTATATAAACGATGTTTTAGGTTGAGCCTTGTTATTTCGTCTGCATGGACACCAGTAAAACAAAATAGCTAACATCTTTGCCAGTGCATCTTCGAGCAGTTTGGTTACTTTTCAAATGACTGCCTTCATGATACGCACGTGTTTCCACTGTATATCATGTTTTTCTAGAATTCAAAACTAGATAATTTGTTTCTACAATTTGTTAATCAAGAATAACTTGCGCATGAATTTAGCAGGTCTGGCAGCCTGACATTTGACAGTTAATCTGCAAAGTCAACTTGCATAATCAAGCATAGGCTATTCAAACTAATATAGCATAACAAACAAGACAAACACATGATGTTATTTTGTATTTACCTGCATAATGTTGATGTTACGCTGAGCTGTTCTTTGCCGTAATCCGCGTTTTTCCAGTCGTGAGCACTTTCTGTTTTGAGGATCCTGATGCGTGTTAACCTTGTGATATGTTAACTCACACATTTCTACGAAAGAGAGCATGAGAGAGCGAGAGAGATGGAGAGAGAGGTAGAGAGAAATCTAGTTTGACTTTTATAATTTATACTGGCACCATCAGTATGCCTTTCAGTTGCTATCCGCGGTCCTTAACTCGCTTGTGATTTCGATTCTGATTGGGTGCATTTATTGTCCGATCCATGTAAACAGTTTAGCTAAAGACAGTAAGAAAACTTGGAGAACTATCTTTTTCCGAATTAAGTTGATTCCAGAACGGAAAATGTTTAGATAAAAATGTAAACATTAGTCCTCATTTATGAAACCTCAGAAAATATCAGAGATTCGAAAGGTGGTGAGAGACTTACGAACATTTCCAAGTGTGATTCACGAAACTGTCGCATCTGGTCGAAACGAACGTAGGTGTCATCCATCTAGATTGATGGCGATCATCAATTTATGAATTGACAGATTTCTGCATAAACTATTGCCTGAAACGGCTAATTAACCGTTACGTTTAGTCATTTTCCATGGAAAAATTAGCGCAGTTACGAACCACTTTCGTGTCTCTGCCTAGAGAAGTCCTTCAAAGGGGCAAGCTCTGCCATCATTAGGGTAACTGCTCGACCCAGAACCACTGTTTTATTTATCCTCTCATAAGTCAATTTAGCTAATCAAGATGCCAGCTTCCGAATTTATAATGTCAATTTATGATCTCTTAGTATGTCGATAGGCTCATATAGAGTCACTTTTTATTTGTCAAGTTTATTTGTCATGCGCTCTACATACGTCTATTCAAACCTTACAAGCGCATGAAGAACCGCAATAAAACATAGAAAATGCAGAATAAAGTGAAATAAATAAATAATACATGAATACGTTAGTGATACAATATTTGATATTGTGGTACGTTTGTATGTGTTACATTCCTCGTCATCTTATATTATATATAATTATAATTGCGGTTGTTGTTACTCAGGCTGATAGGATTGTTGTTTTTCGTGATAAACATGTTCTGTCGGTTAAATGATCGTTCAATCGTTGTAAGATAAAAATTGTAGGCACGTTTAGTTAAAGGTGACAATTGAATTTGGTTTAAGTAAGTAGTACAGTTACAGAATGCTGTAATTTAAGACTGCAATATAAAGTTAAAACCTCTGCAGACCTATATATGGTCTATAGCAGAAACAGTTAGCGATTTTGAGGTTTCTTTTTAATATCTGAAATCTTTAGATGACGTAGGATATGTTCCACTTAATAGATCACTGGAACGAAAGCCATTGGGTTTGAGAGACAAGCCGAAGACGACGGTATTAAGAAATGCTTGACTGCGCAAATGTTATCTTTTCATTGGTCTACGTTTTTTTGTTGAGACTAGTCAGACTAGGTGTTGGATAAACAATGACATATTGTTATCACTTCAGATGGCCTTAACCTAGGATCACTGTGAGGCAAGGTAAGGAAAGACTGTCCATTAAGAACACTAGAAACCCTGGTATATTATACCAGACATTTACAGATTTAATAACAACATGTAATGTACGATTTTCAAAATAACAAAAGTGCTGATGGTTTTTGATTGCTACAGAGACCAAACCGTGTAAACATGCATCTGTTAACATCTGTAAACCATTTGGTCTCTAAAATAAGGTCTTGTTTAATTTCTCACTATTTTCTTTTGATTAATTTCCTTAAATGACTTTGTCTACCCTCTTGTAGCTTTAATTTAATCTATTCTAATACTCAATTAGGAGGTTAATTTCCTCTTGAACTCAATCACGAACAGAACAGAGAACATGTATGCAGGTGCTAATAATCCAAATATTCCCCACAGACCTGTTTCTACAACATTCCTAACTAAATAAAAAAATCTGATTTGTTCTGCTGCTAAAAAGCAAAACAAGGTGTTTTCATTATCCATCAAGTTCACAGTCTGGTTCTCTCCAATGTTGTTCCAATACAGCAATAATGTAAGCCTTTCCATCAGAATATTAACTGCAAAGTCATTGGTGTAGTGAAAGCAGATCCCTATCTTGCTAGATAACTATATAACTATCTGAAAACCATTCTACTCACTGATTTGATTTGGTTGTCACTACATACAGTATAGCCATAGTGTCACCTTTAGATTGATAAGAGCTCTGTTGTATGTGCTAAAATACTTAAAACGATCAAATCACTTGAATAATATCAATTCCCTGCAGCAGAAATAGGAAGTTTCCCTGTCATGTCTCTCATAGTCATTTGAAGGGTGATGGAAGACAGGGACAGGATGCAGCCTTCCTAACCACTCTGCCCCAAAATAGTCCTGTCATCGCTGGACATCAGTGTAGATGCCTCAACCTCCTCCTATTGTCTTTCACCTGGGGATACGATTATTGAAAGGAAGAGAGAGAGAGACAGAAACATAGACATTTCTCAGAAGTTTGTTGCCTTGGGAACAGTCGCTAAGCAATGTTAGACAATTAGATAACACAAGGGGGAGGGAGGGGGAAGTAAATATAATAAAAAGTAGAAAGTAATTACAATATAAGACTTCAAAAATCAAATGATCAGGGCCAACATATTCTCTTAGCCGTCTGAGCTACCCAAAACACAAGTTCTCTATGGTAGGCCTATAAACAGCTACATATATGTCTTCACTCCAAAATAATAGTCTTTTTTAGTCATTGAATAATAATATAATTTAGGAGACAAATACATTAATATATCAAAAGTAATAAGATCATTCTTAATCATATTTAATTTCTGTGGTATTACACAGTGGCATATTCAACTCCATTGTCATTTCTGTTACAGGCAAAAACCGCTTTAAGTGTTCAATAGGTCCACAAGCCCATGCCCTGTGTGCTTCTTGGTGCTTGAGTCCATCTCATTCCTGCAGTCACAATGGCTATTTTTAGCCCAGCGACAAGCGAGCTGCAGAAATCTTGATATCCCTCAAGGTTTTCAAACTAATGTTGAGTCTAATTGAGAATGTGTTAATTTACACCACAGTTGCTGTCAGACCATGGACACGCATGCAAGCACATAATAACCCTGTCTGTCCGTGGAATATTATTTCATGCCACATATCCATCCCTTTATCGTCTCTTCATCCCTCAGCCTGCTTTACATACACACTTCTGTGTGGTGTTTCCCAATCCCTCTCTTTAATCTGACTTCTAGTCTCCCATCTTTTGCTTGTTTCTTTTAGCTGCCACATACAGTGGGGAGAACAAGTATTTGATACACTGCTGATTTTGCAGGTTTTCCTATTTACAAAGCATGTAGAGTGTCAGTGTATACGTCAGTGTATCAAATACTTGTTTTCCCCACTGTCTCTCCTCTTTGCCGTACAGTCCCGTCAGTGTTCCCCTTCCTGTCGCCCTGCATATTAAACTGAATGGATGTTTTTATACTGACTCTCTTGTTTTAAATTCCAGAAGGTAAAATGATTTATTCAGGATGACATTGGAAGATCTTACCATGTTGTTTAATAGAATTTGTTTTTTATTAATGTGTATTTTATTTTGAAGGCATGACATCAAGGAACAACGTGACTATCATTGAGTGGAGGCTAAATGGCACCATCCGGACATCGCAAAAATCAGGATGTCCCTTCAAAATGGATGGAAGAGCTAAGAGAATGTTCTTCAGGCTACTGGGTGGGCCACCTGGCTTTAAATATGAATTTTTGTTCCAATATATGGTTACATTTGGTTTGAGTCATAACGTTTTAAATACATTTGAATAAACAAAAGGATTCCAGTCAAGTCCACTGCTTTGTTGAGATGCACCGGGGAAACGTGAATAGTCCATACTTGAGTGGCTCATGCCAAGCTTTAGTAACCAGGTCTGTAAGTACATACATTTTTTTTTAGGATACAACCAAAAATACACCCTCTGTTTTCTGAAATACAGATGGAATTTCTGTGTTAAAAACACCTTGCCGATATAGCAGACGGAAGATATTTCACTCTTTAATTAACTCCATTCTAATCTGTCGGAGGTTAATGAAAGGTTATGGGGCTTGGGATTTTCCTGCTAATAGGCAGGCTCTGTTGTGATTTCTATCAGACAATGACACATTTTACAGCTCAATTACTCTTAGCCTTTGATGCAAATTTGCATCAACAAGCGAACCAGTTACATTTCTATTCATATCTTGGGACTGATTAAAGTTAGAAGCTTGTGTTTTTTCCACCTTGTAGCGGACAAATGTTATATCATACCATTAACAACTTATAGTTGTTGTGAACCACAGGGTATACTCAAATTTGATGTGAAACAGCCTACCTGTGTGAAACAGCCTACCTACTAGGTGTTTCTCAATAGAAAACAACTACATGTCAACATTCATTTTTATAGTTATGCCAAACAACAGGCTAATACTCAAGAAAAACTATTACATTTATAAAATTACTGTATTCACCAACAGATCACTATCATGAAACACACCGTTATATTTCCGAATCTATACAATATTAGACAGCACTACTGAAAGATTTAACTTACATGTAACATATTGAGAACTGCACAATAGTCTAAATCAATAAAGGTTGTCTTTCACTAGAACAAGGCAAATCTTCTAAAATCAGTCCATGTGTTCTCAGACTTGTTACAGTTCCTCGTCAATCCTCATCCTCGTCAATTTTAGATGCCATGTAGTACTTGATGTGGCCATGTCAGAAATTCCATACTCCACCACTGGAGGGAGCGAGACACCATGTTGAGATGCATTAGCAACACCTTGACCAGAGCCTCCAAAGATCTGAGTCAGGGTGGATAATGATCCGGACGACCAGGAAAAGCTAACGTTACCATCCTATTAGTGTTCTTCCTTTATCAAGTCCCACAATGCGAATGTTTTGCCATAGCCTTGGGATGAGGTAATGCGAATTGTTACTTATTGTGAGTAAAGGCTAGGATGGCTTTGGGTGGCTTTGAGAGTAGCATGTAAACATCAGTAAATGCCTCTGTAGTCAGGGACATGTGTTGTGTACCTAGAGGGATGTCTGCTGACAAGCTTAGGGTGACTGTCTTGGATAGGGGAGTCGCTCAGTAAATTTATATACAAGCAGTATAGGCAGGGAAGAGACTAATAAACATTATCAGAGAAAAGAGGTTAGATAACTAAAAATGCGTAAAGGCTATCCCAAAGATTATCAGGCTTTGTAATGGCAATAGCTCACAAAGAAAATGTAAACAATAGCTGACAAAGAGAAAGGTGCCATAAATTGAGGTAAATAGGGGGTGCTGATGAGAAACAGATTATTAGATTTTCGGTGATTGTGATTCAGGGAGTAAACTCCAATCAGGTGATTGTGATCCTAGGAGTGAGCTCCAATCAGGGGATTGTAATCCTGGGAGTGAGCTCCAATCAGGGGATTGTAATCCTGGGAGTAAGATCCAATCAGAGGATTGTGATCCAGAGAGTGAACTCCAATTAGGGGATTGTGATCTGGGGAGTGAGCTCCAATTTGGGGATTGTGATCCAAGGAGTGAGCTCCAATTATGGGATTGTAATCCGGGGAGTAAACTCCAATCAGGGGATCGTGATCCAAGGAGTAAGGTCCAATCAGAAGATTGTTATCCGGGTAGTAAGGTCCAATCAGGGGACTGGCTTGGTTGAGGGTGTGAACCAGAGACAGACCATACACTCAGCTGACTTCTCTGTATGAATAAATGTACTAAAAAATAGGGAGGAAAATGAAGGAAATTAAGGAATTTTACAGTAAAACAGTTGAATTAAGCAAAGATCTGCTCTCAATGAGCAGAAATATGGTTTTAAATTTGTGTTGATAATTGCTAGTATTTCTGGATAAAAGAGCCAATTCTCCGGTTCTTTGGAGCAATGCCAATGGAGCTCACGGTGCTGGGCTGTGGGCACAGATCCCAGACGAGGACATTTGGGCCCTCGTGGAGTAGCCCGCTGTAGGACATTTTGTAATGCTCTGGCAGTTCTTCCTTGCAGAAAGGAGCAGATACCAGTTATGCTGCTGGGTTGATGTCCCTGTCCAGCTCTCCTTGTATTCCGGCCTGTCTCCTAGCATCTCCTCCATGCTCTTGGCACTGTACCGGGAGACACAGCAAACCTCCTTGCGACGGCACGTATGGATGTGCCATCCTGAAGGAGCTAGATTACCTGTGCAACCTGAATGGGCTGCAGGTACCGCCTCATTCTACCAATAGTGACAAGGACACCAACAAAATGCAAAACTAGAGAAGGATAAGGAGAGAGCAACTGTCTGTGGCCACAACCTGCTAAATAATTTGGGGGTTGTCTTGATGTTGCCTCTCCAGTGCACCTGTTGTCACTTTCATTTGCACTAAAACAAGTGACATTGATTCACAATCTTATGCTTCCTAATGGATAGATTGAGGTGTACTGATATTTTTTTGGAGCTGTGAATATGATCAGTTGCTTGGTTACAAAACTAGTTCTGTGACTAATTTGTCTGTTAGAAAAAATGTGTGTGCGGGTACGGGTAGTGAGTGTGTGTGCGGGTACGGGTACGGG
>JACXGK010006357.1:0-29119 GCA_016801125.1 Novumbra hubbsi
CAGACATGAGTTAGAAAGAGACCACAACAGTTAATGGAGGGAGGAGAGAGAGGACGGGTGAGACAACCACAGATCAAGGGGGGGGTGAGGAGAGACCACACCAGATCCGAGGGGTTATAACATCTTGACTGTCTTCTGTGTGTACGTGTCCATTGCCGGCTGCCTCTTGGGGTCTGCGACGTTCTTGGGGACACAATGTAGAACCCGCAGACAACAGGAGTGACATACTACAGGGGTACACTGTACAGGGGTACCCCGGTCCACTGACCTGTAACAGCCACTCCACCTCCTCCTGGAGGCCCGCAGGGAGGGCGAGTGAGACCTGGATCTGGAGCGCGACCAAGACCTCGACTTGGAACGGGAGTGGCTCCAGGAGCGCGAGCGTGACCGGGGGTAGGGGAGGCGGTACCGGCGGGAGGCGGGGGAGCGGGACTGGGAACAAGAGCAGGAGGACGAGCAGGAGCCGCTCTCAGAGCGCCTCGGACGGAACCTGGGGGGGAGGGGTCCAGGTGGAAGAAACAGAACAGGGAGAAGAAGACGGAGTGAAAAAGGTGGAGAGAAAGATGGAGACAATGTTGGATACAGGAAGTGGACTGAAATCCCAATGGACCAGTAACCAGCAGACAAACACACAATACCTCTTCTTCGGTGGGGAGCAGGACCGGGAGGAAGACGAGGATGAGGATGACAAAGACGGGGACCTGGAACTGGAGTCGGAGCACGATGACCTTGTCCGATAACGCCGGGCCATCCTCCGCCCCCTGCCAGGGGGGCTGGGCGGGGGACGGACGCTGGCCCTCTCCTCCTGGGTAGCCCCAGCAGTACCAGCCTCCGTCCTAGAGGGGGAGCTCTCTACAGATGGCAGCGCTGAGTCGGAGGGAAGTTCTGTCTCCGGAAAGGTCCCGCACTCTGCTGGCTGCTGCTTCAGAACGAATTCTGACGGGTTCTGTGGGCCAGGCGCTGAGGGGGGGTTGGTGATTGGTTGCCCGATGTGGAGGACATTGGTCTCTGGCCGAGCCGGAGTTAGGCAGTAGTCATGGTCGGGGGTCACAGACACGGCCGTCCGAGGCTTGGCGGGGGAGGCAGGGGGCTTTGGGGCGAGGGGGTGCACCTTCTTGGGGGGCAGGGGGCGGGGCTCGATGATCTGGATGGCCTTGGGAGGGGAAGGCTTGTGGGTGGCCGGCGGTTTGCTCTGAGGTGACACCGGGGTAAGGGGTCTCCAGCGCGGCTGTGCAGGGGCCTGGTCCCGAGTGCCTAATGCGTTCCGGGGGCTGAGAGGCTCCGGGGCGTCGCAAGGCGCCGGAGTCCTGCGGCTTCCTGGGTCCGAAGGTCTGTCGGGTCCCGGAGTGGTGATGGATTCTGGAGTTCTGGGAGGTTTCACGGTGGGATTGTTGGGCGCTTCCGGGGTGTCGAGAACCTCTGTTTGACATGTTTTTTCCTGAGTGCCGGGGAGATTAGAGCCTTGCATTCTCAGCACACCTGGAGTGGAGGGAACGAGGTGCCACACTGTTGTGTTAAATGGGAATAGCCTTAGCAGTCCTCAGGGGAACTGGGAACAGAACTCACAGCGTGGTGCGGCTTCTCCTTCTACTGACCTTCAGCGTCACTGGGATGCAGTGCCGTCCTAAACAGCTGTTGACTGTCGGGGCTCCTCATGGGACTGACTTCATGGTCACCCTCAGACCCTCTCCCCTCCTTGGCTGCAAAACAAAAGAGAGCGGTGAGACCCGTGGGGGAGAGGGGGAACGTGAACCAAGTGAAGGAAGGTGGAGGTGAAGCCTGATGTAGCAAGAGGAAGGTGGAGGTGAGGATGTGGTGGTAACAGAACCAGTAAGAGGATCCTCACCTTGTGTCTCCTCAAAGCGTTCCAGCAGGCTGGTCACGTCCGTGGCTTCGATTACTGAAACGGGACAAATCAGATTGTGAATGGAGCACTTTCCTTAAACGTCCAGCGTTTCCAGACTTCTACCGATACATCAGTTCTTGTCTACATTTAGCTTGGTTCTGTTGGATTATGTTCGGTTATGTATGGTTATGTTCGGTAATGTATGGTTATGTTCGGTAATGTATGGTTATGTTCGGTAATGTATGGTTATGTTCGGTAATGTACGGTTATGTTCGGTAATGTACGGTTATGTTCGGTAATGTACGGTTATGTTCGGTAATGTATGGTTATGTTCGGTAATGTATGGTTATGTTCGGTAATGTATGGTTATGTTCGGTAATGTATGGTTATGTTCGGTTATGTATGGTTATGTTCGGTAATGTATGGTTATGTTCGGTAATGTATGGTTATGTTCGGTTGAACATAATGCCGATGAGAACCAGCGGTGCCTTAACAGATACGTAGGAGCGTCAGGATGCTGGCTGTTGTTGGACTGGCATAGACACGCACCTATACGTTTCTCCCAGGTAGACCTATAATCATCCTCCTATATCCCTACTCTACCATTGGTGGAGACATTGAAAAATGACACAAGATCGCCCTCTAGAGGCAACCCTGAATATGTATTTAATTGTTTTCCACACGCATGTCTCACCTGTGTCGCAGGTGGCCATCGGTACACGGGTGCAACCCGGCTGAAGAGGTGCTGGACCCCCGAGCGTTGCCCGCTCTGCCCTCTCCATCTCTGGGTGAGGAGTTACAGCGGGGGTGGGTGAACGGAGAGAGGGAATCGAAGAGGGACTTGATGTAACCGGGGAAATTGGGCTTAACAGGGGCCCTTCGGATGACGTTTCAGTGCCTTCCCTTGGGATGAGAGGCTTAGACTGACGCCGGCGCTTTAAGATCAACGAGTCCATCGGAGCGCCCGGCGCCGGAGCTTCCGTGCTGCCCGCTGGGGTTTCTGACGTCGGTTGTTTTATGGGGAACCTCCGCTGGATCTCCTCGAGGAGGCCGCTGCCCTTCAGGCTCGGCCCCGGTTTGCAGTGCACCCGCTCGGGCTCGGGAGCCGGAGACACCTGACTGGTGTGCGGAGGCTGGTCCTTCTGTAGCTTCAGATCGGCCCCAACGAATCCGTCGTGGAAGGGACGGGGGCCTGGGTGTGGCACCAAGGCGGGGTTTGGGGGGTCGCTACTTACCGCCACACCCCTCCTCTCTGAGCCAGGCCTGCTCTGATCCACACCCGCCACCAGGCGCAAACTTGCCTTGAGACGCAAAGGACTGGCAGGTGAGACGGTCTCGGCACGAACCCCTACCAACCCACCAACACCCCTGGCAGTCCCTGCCCCCACCGAGGGCCGCTTGGCCTTTAAACGGGCGCCAGCCGGAGGACTCCGGGCCCAAAGGCGCACCGGTGTTGATCCGTTGGCGCCAACGCCTTTCGCAGATACACTGGCACCGGCAAGGGAGGTGGTCTTTGCCGTAGTTACATGTCCCGATGGTATCGGCCCGCGGTCTGCTTTGGTACGGGTTGACTGAGGTCCGAGGCGGGTCGGACTCACCTCCGGCGCCCGCTGGGCATGTCCCGGGCTTTGCAAGCAGGGTATAGGAGGTAGCTCCTTAGGGGTCTCGGGCAGAGAGGGCCACTTGGTGGTGTAGTTCTCTGGCTTGGCCACCAGGGGGAGCGTCTTGCACTGGCGCAGCAGGCGGTACTGTTGCAGACTGAGGGCCGGGCGGGGCTTGGCCTCGCCCAGCTGTGGGCGGGGCTCTGACAGTGAGCTCTCAGCGACCTGTACCGGTAGGTTAGTCCCCTCCGGACGGCCACCCTCGGGGCGAGACTGTTGGCCGGGGGACGTGGCCGTTTCCGTGGCGCTGGGGATTTGGCTCGTGAGCTCACTCAAGTCCGGGAGGACATTCAATTCGGGTTCCTCTGGAGCCGGTAGGTCGTAGGACGTCACCAGGACCGGTCCAAAGGTCACCCTCTTCTTCTCCCGGTGGTCCTTGGGCACGTCCCACCTCACCAGTACCCCCCTCAGGGGCCTCCCTCCTACAGCTCCCTGCTCCCCACCCCCCTCGGTCTCCATCCCTCCGGCAGACGGGACCTCGTCGCCCGAGCCGTCCACATCCAGCTCCCCGTCGCTCTCATCCGAACCGGGCTCCGTGTACCTCCACACCTCTCCGTCCAGGGGAGCCCCATGGGCCGTGGTCCGGCCCGCCGCCAGGGAGGCCTTCTGCCTGGGCGCGCCCAACAAGCCCTCCCCTTCGTCCAGGACCACCTTCAGGCAGTAGGGGTGCATTAGATTCACCAGGTCGACCAGGGACACCGTGGAATAATAGCCGTGGTCGTTCATCACGGAGTTCAGCAGCCTCATGGTGTCCTGACCCGCACGGGTGAATCCCTGACGCGCCTCCTCCTCGATGTCAATCCTCTCCTCCTCTTCCTCGCCGTCACTCTGCTGGGCGGCAGTAGGCGACGAAGAGCCATGGGCTCTGAGGGCCAGCAAGGACCACCTGGGTTGGTCGGTAGTGGCTGCCTCCACCTATAAGGAAGGAGCCACTTTAACAAGGGACGCCAGGCCGACACCAGTACACAGTGCATTCCCGTACCTATGGCAACAGGAAGACGCAGGGTTTCGACTTCCCCTGTTCAGCGTTACCATTGCTCAAGGGTAAAACCACCATGAAAGCCAGGGCAGTTTGGTCAACATTAAACGTCAACGAGGAAAACTATTGAGGCGGTCTTGGAATGCTTCCTCAAATGTGCACAAATAATATGTTCGTTTATTAAAAAGGAGTGTGAAGATTTGTCATGGGGGCCCGTTCATCAATCCTAATAATTAGGTGCCCATTAAAATCCCTGGACATCCAGTCAGTTCTAAATTAACTGGTGGGATTAGCAGTTGTGGAACAGCTAATCTTAATCTGGACCCACAGAACCAAGACAGAGTGAGAGACTAAAAACGGAGAAACACAAACGCACTTTGATAAAAGATAGTAAGGGGGAGAATACTAACCTTTCCAATGGAGGGAGAGGGACACTTTGTGGGACAAAAGTGTGGTTCTTTATCAACAGGGGCTCGTGCTAGGCTTAGCAACTTCCTCAACTGAACCAACACACAACACGAGAAACCAAGTTCATACAAACAAACCACATTTTTTTGTAAGATATTTTTGTGGGCAATTAATGCTATGCTAATGTCTTCAATTGAACCCATTCCTGGGTCTGTATTGAACCAGCGTCTCAATATCGACAGGCTTTTTTTTAACCGATTCTGAATTACAACCCAGCAACATTCTTGGGAGAAACACACACGGCCCACGTTTCTCCCCCCACCTGTGAGTCGTCCCGTAGCCTCGGATCAGAGAAGAGGCCGGTGTCCGGCAGCGTGTCGAAGGGGGACAGGGTCTCATCATCAACACTGTCCAGGATATCTGCCAGGGCCGTCAGCAAGGTGGACTCGTTCTCCTCATCCAGCCTGCTTTTAGCCTGCAATAAAACAAGTCAACCTTGATACAGGCTATAGATCTATGGTCAATCCAGCAAACAGGTGGTTGTGGGTGAGCCCCAAATGCCACCCTATTCCTGTATATAGCAAGTGCTTCTGGATCGCCTAGAAGGCCAAGCTGTCCACTGACCTCTGAAACTACGGCGGAGTCTTCAAATATGGCCAGGATGGAAGGATCCAGGCAGGAATGAGAGTCCATGTCCAGAACGCGGACTTCCCCATTACACAGGACAGCCTGTAACATAGTGAGGGAGAGAGGAAGAGTGTGAGAGAAAGAGAGGGCGAGAGAAACAGAAAAGGGGTGAGGACGAAAGACATTAAATAAGAGGAAAAATTGGGTTAAAGAGGAATAAGAAACACAAAAAAGATTACAACAAAAAAAGAGAGGAAACGAGATTGTAGGGCAGAGATTTTGAGGGGGAGGAAAGAGAGATGAGAGGAAGAGAAACCTGTTGATTCAGTGGTCCAATGAAATGAATCAACCCTGTGTGGAAATCCAAGCATTCATCTACCCTAAGCATCAGAACAACAAACTAAGGCCAACTAGTCTATGTGGCTCTGTGTACACAAACACTGTGTGTGTGTGTTCTTGCACATACACAGACTCTTCCAGGCGACTTAGCAGGTGTGCTGATCTAATAACAAGTCAGGACAGTGCCTTTCCCAAAAATAATTTAAATGAAAAAAAGGGTATTAAAATACGAGTATTTCCATCAGTGCATTTTCTTCCACATTAAGGTGTTGAAATAAGTGTTAGAATAAATGTTACCAAGTGGCTGATAACACTACGGATACTGTTAAATCGTTACACAACTCAGTTTAACAACCGTGCTTATTTGATTAGCAAACAGTAGTGTTGAGACTGGACAACACATTTTAGTCAACTGAAATTCAACGGTATACAGGTTTAGATTAATTTAAATTGAATTAGCTTCAATAGTTGTATGAACGAACTGGAGACATCACAAGGACGGCTAATGTGTACACTTAGGTCCCCGTCCCACCAAAAAATGAAAGGTACGGAATCACATTAGTTCGCTTAAAATACATCGGTTACCCTGCAATTGTACAACCACACTTCTGAAGTATAATCTTACATTTTATTATTAGTCACTTTTAATGTAAGCGGCATTTATTTGTCAACGACTTCCGCATTCAACACAACCGGTTCTTGTGTCATTAGAACACATACGGGCCAGTCACAAACTAGCATGCGACTGAGAGAACGTTGCGTCGGTCGGAGACTTCGGGGTACTTTATTTTAACATATTACGGGAGAATTGGTCACACTGTAACGGCAATTAGGCAAATTAATACTTTACACAAAGTCAACAATATAATTAATCTTAAAGCATAGAACATAATCACCAGTCTGCCTTGCCGGCTAAGCTAACTATGCACCCATTCGTATACCACCACGCGACGTATCCACGTGTCGGGACCGCGTGCTGGCTTGCCTTTTACAAACACGAACATTGGCCAACGCGTTTAGATAAAAATATATTTTTTTGGCCATGTGTATGATCAGAAATGTGACCCATTTTAGCCATACCTCTTTACACGTGTTTGCTGTCATAAATCCCGTGTTG
Source organism: Novumbra hubbsi (assembly GCA_016801125.1). Classification (NCBI taxonomy): domain Eukaryota; kingdom Metazoa; phylum Chordata; class Actinopteri; order Esociformes; family Umbridae; genus Novumbra; species Novumbra hubbsi. Next base: position 6,978 of record JACXGK010006357.1, read on the forward strand.
CAGGTAATTTTATTCTCCTCTTTTTCACTCCACCGCGCCGCCATTTTACAGACCACCACATGGCTTCATTCAGTTGCATCTAGAAGCGCTGCCATTGGTCAGAATATACACGTGGTCTTTAACACAAGGAAGTATCCACTTACAAGTCTAACATCAGGAATCGGTTTATCTCTGGAATTTATCACAAATCATATTTCACCATTGTGATAAGAGCCGAACTAAACCCAAAGCAGACCGTTTTTCTCTATAAAAAACTATTTGATAGACTGATGTTTGGTTTAGTCAATCATATATTTCAAATGGAATTGTTGTGGACTGGAGTAAGCCGTCTTAAAAACTGCATGTCAGACATCATTAAATAAAATCAGAAAATAAGTGATAAACTAATACAATTTCCCCTTATTGCACCGGGCCATCCAGTTGGCAACTAGATGGCCCTGTAAATTAAGGTGAAATTGTATTCGTTTATAACTTTTATTTTTATATTATGACTAGCAGTTGCACGCTCAGAGAATGACACGAGAATGCTGTCTTTCAACACAGCACGGGGTGTCCATGCTTTCCGATAAATGCACATTCTCCGGCAGCAACAACAAGCTCTCATAGCTTGATGGCGCCAAAATACAAAATAGAAGTTATTCACATCTTCTGTTGCCTTATTTTTAATAAACAGTGCAAAACATGTTAGAAAACAGTATTTCCTATATTTCTATACAATAATGCAAAAGGAACTGAAAATAAAAATAAATACACATCGTTGTTAACTGTTTGTACTTTAAATCAGTTTGAAACCTTGCTTGGTCATCCTTCTCTTCCCTACATAGCTGAATAACTAATTATCAAGAACAAATTCCTTTAATATTATAGACCGATCTAAGGTGAGTTGGCTTACTCAACTGCTCCTGCTCATTGTGTTAAGCCTCAACTACCTCCCTTCATTAGGCTACTACAACCTTAAAAGCTTGATTAGAAAATAGTTACGGCCAATAAAAGCAGTGAAATGTACCTCACAACTGTAGCTTGGATTGTTATTGATGATTTAGTATCTTAAAACTGGGGGAGGAGAGAGAGAGACAGTGATGAAGAATTAATTAAGTGTAAACATTTATAAGCGGTTTCATTGCATGAGTAATGCATGAAAATTTAAACAGATGAGTGAAGCTCACTTTGTCATTTTTTTATAGAAATAAAATTAATCCATCACAACAAAGGACATTTGTGTCTGGTTAAAGACTTTAACATTAAAAAATAATGTTTATTGTATACAGATTCACCTGAACAGATGTACTTATGTTTCAGCCATGGGATTGAGTTTCGTTAAATTTTTCCACAAAACATGTTGCAAGCACTACAACCTAACCACTGAGCGGAACGAAATTTTTTGAAATATACTTTGAAATAAGAGTTAAATTGCAGTATTTATTTCTTTGCAATGAAACCATTTTCAACAGCGTGTATCAGTATTTTGTGTTAGATACAATGAACACCAAAAGTTCAAAATGTTTTGCATTAGCTTACGACATAATCGCAAGAAAAACAAATGCCCATACAGAATACAATTTGCCAGCTTGTGTTTCAAATATTTGACTTTTAGCCAGCTTTTTCTAGAATAATACTAAGAATAAGAATCAGTAGTCATTAATCCATGTGCTGGCACAACTCCAGGAAAATAACATTAGATTAACTTTCAGCATAACTATTGTGGTAGGCCCAGGGTGTGAGGGGGATGAAATCAAGGCACCAGAGAGGAAGGTCACCGGGGCTATCAAACGAAACATCTTTATTTGGGCTTAATGCAGATCTAGGTATGGGAAAAAAAAATACAAGTGAGGCAGAAAAATCTAACATAAGGTAAGGGGTGTTCCCGTCCAGACCCTCTCACCGTCACCGTCCCTGGACTCCTTCTGTTAGTTGGGTTAGCAGTTGGGTTAGCAGTGGTTTGTACCGGGTTCCCTTCGTGTCTGCAGTCTTCCTGGCTTGTGGTGCTCCTCCCCTCTCTCTCTCTCTCATTGGCTCCATGCTGTGGCCTTTCATAGGTTTCCCTCTGGCTGCTGATTGGCTGCAGCCGGGTTGGGGCCAGGTGGCCAACGAGCACAGGTGGAAGAATACCGCATTAATCACTGCACTTAGGCGCTGCTTCCCCATTTTCCAGGTCTGTGCCTGTCTCCCTTCACTACCACACTAACTACAAAAGTTAACAAAAAATTGTCATAATACAGTTTATTTCATGCTTAGACTATATAAACGAATTATAGCCAACACAAGCCCGTAGGCTTCAAAACATACCAAAAAAATACATTTTATATATAGTATACAGTGACTATCAACGGTGAGATGCACATTGGTATATAGCATATGTGGTTGCCGAAGCATAAAGATAATATTGCCATAATCTAAGACGGACATAAAAGAAACCTGAACAATTTGTCTTCTATTAACAGAAGACAGACAAGCCTTGTGTTAGGTGCCTTTACTGTTCTGTCTGTGTGCCTGTGTCTGTGTTAAATATCTAAAGGTGCGGGAAAAGATGATTGGATGCCAGGTTTTTCCCGCATGTTGTTGCTGTTCAGGTCTGGGCCAATCAGACGTTGTCAGCTGATTTATAGGAGCTGTCTTTTTGTTTTTCTCAAGAGTGTCTTGTCCTCCGTTGCTCTGTGTGAGACCTTTGTCGATTGTTGTGTAGTAGTTCTTACTAAAATTATCTATTTGTTTATAGGTGCAGCAGGGGAAACAGTGTTAGGTGAGATGTCTATGGGTGTACATAATTGCACATGGTTTATCTTTTGTATAGACCCACCGGACTAAAATCTTATCCATCCATGAATAACATTTATTTCTAAAGCCCTTTTTACATCAGCCGTTAAAAAAATACCTACCTTGAAACCCAAAGGAGCATTGACCGAGCATTCAACAACAGTGTGGAAGCACGGTGGCTAGAAAAAAACCTCCCTGCCGGGGCTGAATTTTAGGAAGAAATCTACAGAGGGACCAGGATCAGAGGGGTGACCAGATCTCTTTTGGCTGTGCAGGGTGATGTTTTAAGAGTACAAGTAACAGAGATGGCGGCCACGGTTCTGGATCTGGTTACCCACGTTTTGCAGTAGGAGATGAATCCAGCAGAAGCAAAGACCCCTCCCAGTGCCAGACCAGACGCCCCGATAGCCATCTTACTCTTCTCAGACCAAGGCAGAGGCTTGTCTAGGATGAAAAGTTGTTGGTAAATGAAGTTAAACATTACTTGGATAAATAACCACCTGTAGGAGACCTGCAGACGTTTTATACTATAAATAAATGGTCAAAACCAAAGTGCATGCTTGCTAAGGTAAAGGTTAGGTTTAGAATCAGTTTTAGTGTCAGAGTGAGGGATAGGATGAGGTTTAAGACTACAGTTAGTAGTTGGTAGATGGTTAATGGACATTTGTGAAATAAAGACGTGGGTTTGTTCAAACAAACAACAAACGAACACGTACTTAACATGGTTAAACAAAAGGCCGCTGAAACAAGGCAGCTAAATAAACAACAACTACAGAAACCAAACGTGACATGCACTTACAAAAAGATGTTTACATACGACAATGAATCGCAGCAAGTGACAGAACCAAGGGATGTATATACACACATAAATCACCAAGTGCAAACAGGTGCATGTAGTAAACCAATGTGTCCAAGGTGCGCTTCAAAATAAAAGTGTTCCCCGATTCTGGCACCGTTACAGTGTGGCTGAAAAAGGAGTATGGTTTGGGTTGTTACGTTTGAGAATTGGCTGAAGGTATGGAGGGGACACTCCCACTGCTCTGTAGGAAAACACTATGGTCTTGAAGTGAATGTGAGCTTCAACTAGAAGCCAGGGGAGGAGTGAGGTGACATAGGGAGAACTTGGAATGGTTTGACATTCTTGTTTGTTTTGGCAAGATACTGGGGGCCCTACCAAAGTTGCACTAGTTTAGACATGACAAGAGCCTTGAAGAGTACCTGTTCTACCCGCTGTGTGAGTTAACGTTATTCTCTATGAATGCTATACAGCATAAACAAGTCACCGCATTCATGTTTGCACAGGATTACCGTGTTGTGTAGTGTTCTTTCACACCAAGGTTCTTTGCACTCTAGGAGGGAGAAACTGTGGAATTCTCAACTGTAATATTTTAAAACTGAGACTTTAAGCCCAGAAACCTGCAGTCAAGTTTCGGTTCTTGAGCTCATCCTAACTCTCTTTGTAGTTCAATAATTGTGTGGTTGCTGCCAAGAACTCTTTCATCTAGTTTCTTTGCCAACAACAATATCCAGGCCCTTCGCTGAATGTATTCACCATACAACGTTGCTTTAATAACATCCAACACCTTAACCAATAGTGTGGTGTGGCTCCAGCAGGTATACAGTTGCGAAAATTGTGGGGTGGTCAGTTTGGGCATTGCGTTCTGTCCTAAATCACGCTGCCGATAAAGGTGCTTTTGGGTAAATCAAGCTCAGATCTCTATCAAGATGTTCTGCAATTCGTTCCCATGAATCAAAGCTTCTCCCCCGACAGGCATAAGCAGAGAAAGCATTATGCTTATTTTTTAACTCTTCCTTTAAGCTAGTGTTTCCCAACGGGGGCAGTCATTTTCTTGAACGCCTGTAAATATAACTTGTATTCACGTGGCTTTTTTGTTCCCAGGGAAACAAAACTCTATATCTGTTGTTTGTCATTTAATGATGTGATTTTTTGGTGATTGTTGATGATAATAGTAACAACAATAATAAAAATCATAACAATAATAACAATCATTAATATTCAGGGCAATTTGCCTACATCTTATATGATGGGGGGGATAAGAGACCTGGATAATGGTTAGGGGGGAACTGACCCAAAAAAGGTTGAAAACCACTGCTTGAGACCATGGCAATTATGTAGGAACAGACCCACATGCCCACAGGAATATCGGAATTAATGTCAGTGTTGGAACATGCCACCAGGGAATCTGTTTGTATAAGCACACACTTCTCTTTGTCTTTTAAAATTCCCAAAAATATTAATATTTATAGACTTGCATACAGTGAATGTTTACGGTTAGACCTATATCACGCATTGCATGCAGTCAGGACAGCAGAGTTTAAAGCCAAATATATACAAACAACTGGAGTTTGACATGTCATTTAGGAATTTAGGAATCGGGTCAGGGTGGGAATGGTCCTTTTTTAAAATGTTCTTCTCAGGAGGGCCTACTTTTCTGAACAGATCTGTTTTTGATCGGATCCTTTTAAAATGGGTCGAACAATTTGAAATGTTAATTTATGCAAATAGGGTCAGACGGCATTGACGATGGTGAATGGGTCAATTCTTTTTACCACGACAACCTATATTAGACAGTTAAAGGAGCTGCTCCCTTACCCCAGTGAAGGATCATGGAATCTGTGAGACTGGCGTGTTTCAACACGCAGGAGATCTCCTCTCCAGGTGTGGGCGTGATCTCCAGGTAGGAGTGGATCTGGTAATACCAGTCACCATTCGCCAGCTCCTCAGTGGAAGTCATGGTCAAGGGTACTTTCTGTCCGTCCCTCAGCCAGGTCACTTTGATTTTTCTGGGGTAGAACTTGTAGGCGCTGCACTTCAGCACGATGAGGTTTCTGTCACTGTGGTGCTTCTCCGTACTTAGATGTGCGTACGGCTTAACTAATAAGGGAAAAAAATACATAATTCAAAACAACATTGTTTTTCAGTTTTCTACTACTTTGAAGTGTCTCATCTACAAAGATGTGTGTTAAATATTCAGATTATACATTGTGTAAGATAGATGTATTCGCTGTGCATGTTGGTTAATGTGTATCACTGGGATCATTCTAGGTCAGTGGTTCCTAATTGTTTCCAACCTGGCCTATCAACAGGAGATATTGAGATGACACCATAGGCATACTAGTAAAATTAACGTCTGGGTGTACTTTTTGGGTACTCATATGAGAGCAAAGTTCTGTTGGTGGTACAATAACTTAAAAAGTTTAGGAACCACTGCTCAATGTGAATGGTTGAACAAACTACTGTTTCCAGTCTCAATAATGCAATGTTATAGAGAACATAACAGTCAAAGTGAATATTGGAATATTCCTTTCACTGGCTGATTGATCGGTGCATTCCAAACTTCCCCTACATTGCTGTTAATTACTAATGCTGAATCGGCCCTATAACAGAATATTCAAAATGCTGTTAAACACAAAGAAATCTAACCATTACTTCCTGACGTATTTCTTTTAGTTTGCATTTATTTTAACTAGTCTACTGTCTTCTATGAATGGCTATGCTTACCTGTTTTAACTAGTACACCACTGTACATGAGTTGACCATACTTTGTGCATAATTCAACTCTGCTCTTCGTGGTATGCAAATAATCTTCATTTTGGTTGTGTTTTTTTGCTTCTTCTGTCCCACATTGAGTGTATCCAGTGAATCTATTAACAGTGCTGTTGTATTCCAAAGCCTTCACTCTGTTTGCATAGAGTCTGTAGATGTACTCTACATCTAGTGGATCTTCCCCACGGAAATAACAAAGGTTCTGAATGGTGAGAAATTGTCCATCTAATGAGAAAAATAAACAAGATTGTCCTTGAACAAATTAACAATGTGTATACATGCACTATTAGATCGAAATTGTTACACAAACATTTTATTACACAGTAAAATACATGAAGTAGCAAAATCGTTTTATAAATGTCATTAAATGTTTGCAGTTCAAATGCTCAGTGTAGTTCTATTTCTACTTACCAGTGTGAATGAAGAAGAAAAACGAACACACAAACAACAAGTAAGACTGCAAGCTGAACATCGCGACAGTAGAATGTGAAAACAGTTCTGACAAGTTCTGACAACATAACAAAGATCCACGGTGGCCAATGTCTTCTTCAGAGAAAAGTTGTGTCATCTGTTGCTGACTGGTAGAACTGTTCTTCAGTCAGAAAGACAGCTATGGCAATCCATTAATATGTACATTGTATGCATGCATGTGTACAGTATGCATTTTATATATACAGGACTGTGCAAAAGTTCCAAGCCGCTCATGAAGAAAATAAATTAAGTCATTCTTTTCCAATTAGTCCTGTGGCAAAAGCAATTTAACAGTTATTGCTCAGATCAATAGCTTAACGCACATTTCTCCCGTCGCCCCTCAGTTCTGTACGTAAATACAGTATACTCTATAAATATAATGTTTTAATACATTTATTTAATTGTTATTAATACTGGCAGAATCTAAGGAGATGGTCGTCGACTTTGAGCTGCAGGTGAGGGATCATGCTCCCATAACACATTTATAGATTTGTCTCCGACTTTAAGTTCCTCACTGTGTTCACGAACGATCCCCCCACCTAGTCCAGGCAAGCAGACTCTGTAGTGAAACGACCCAAAAATGCCTGTTCTTCTGAACTCTCGCCAACTTCTACAGGTGCACCGTTGGGAGCTTTAACGCCTGGTACGACAGCTACTCCACTGCTGATCACAAGACCCTCCACAGGGGGGTGAAGTCAGCGGAGCACATCATCAGTTGCCATTTCCTCTCTGTGCAAGGCGTCCACCACACACGCATCTACCGCGCACGATGCCTTAGGAAAGCATGGAACATTATAGAAGACTACAGCCACTCAGGCTATGGTCTGTTCACACTGCTGCCGTCTGGTAGACAATTCCTGAGCATCAGGGCACTTCTAGACTTACAAATAGTTTTATCCACCCCAGGCCATACGACATCTCAACCAGCAATCTATGATCATATGAATCACATGCTCTGATTACGTTCTATACACATTCAATGCACAATAGCATTTTTTTTAAATGCCATTCATATGCACCTTTGCAATTATATTATTATATAAACCAAATTCTCAGTGGCCTAAACCAGTTTGTCGACTCACTTACTCTTTTAGCAAAACTCTAAACACATTTCTCACTGACTAAATCACATTTCACGCTATGATTTCAGAAAGTGTCAAAAGTTAAACACAACTACAGTTGTCATTGTTTACACACAATGTCTCAAAATAGTTCACACTTGTTTCGAGTGATGATGATCATACCAATTGTACAGAATATAACTCAGTTCAGAGTACACGGGTGGCACAGGTCGGAGAAAGATCAGGAAGAATGAATCTCTCATTGACTTTGATTATGTAGTTGGTCCACATGTTTTGGTGTATTGTAATGTGATTCTTTGGTCATTGGGCTTTTACATAGTGGACTACAGTATTTCTTTGCCACTGCTGGTATACATACATTCAATACTGAATTACTTGCTGTATTATAGTTTTTCACAATTGCTAAAACACATTTCTAGAAACCTTCACCAATTCTTTCAAAACTCTAAACACAAAACCAAATCTTCAAACTACATTCACAATCCCCAGACTTTTCTGTCAAAATCAAACACTCGCCTCAAAACCATTTACTCTGTTCTCGAAATCACACATAGCTTTCAGATCGTAAACACAGCCAGTCAAAATATAAAAATGTCAGAGCATTAATTACACACTACATGACAAAACGGAGAACACAGCATGCAGGGCATGTAGATTAAGATTTTTGTAATTTTAACGTGTATTGGGGCCTGTTTAACGTTTGTTTTATTTTAATCACAGCATTGTGGTGTGTAAGCGGAGACAATTGCGAGGAAAACTGGTAAGTTAAAAGATTTTGGTATTCCCAAACACAGAAGGCACTGGTTCTTCAAACAGAAACAAAAACACGTAACAAAAGCATACACATGTGTCTGTATGCTCAGTTTGCGTCATCCTGGGAAGTAGCAGGTCCTCAGCGTTCAAAAAACGGGATCGGGATCACGGTTTGGTGTTCCTTTGAAATGCAAGAACAGTCCAGTAGCAAGTCCCAGGATTCCCAGCGTGAGACCCAGTCCACAGAACACATCTGGACCCACACTGGGACGAGGAGGCACCTCCAGCTCTGTGGGAAGACGGGTTTCTATTATTCATTAATTTCGTGCTGAATATAAATGCAAATGTATGATAGAAAAACATTTTATCACCCCATTTCTTGGTTACAGGTTCATCTAGGGCCAGATGCTCTACAGTACAGGTGTAGATGTCTCCCTCTTCTGGGTCAAAGGTCAGGGTGGAGAAATGGTTGAAGGTGATGTCATTATTGGATAAATAGCGACTCACGTTCACTCCCGTTGTGATATTTACATTATTCTTTGTCCATTTCACTTGAACAGGTGGAGGAAAGAAATTATTGACAAAGCAGACGAGAGAGTTTCTTTCTCCTTGCTTCACTTCTTCCTTGGGATACAGCTTGACCTCAGGAGGAACTGTATTTGGGAAGTTAACAAAGAAAAGTATTTTGTATAATGACACTTTTTATAAGAAAGGTATGATAATTCATAATAATACATTGTACACTCACTGGCAACGTTATTATGTACACCTTTTCAACTGGTCAATACAATCTGCTGAAGTTCAAATCAAGCATCAGAATAGGGAGAGTTATTTAACTGACTTTGAATGTGAATGGTTTGTTGGTGCCGGACAGGCTGATTTGAACATTTCAGAAAGTGCTGATCTATTTGGATTTTCCCAAACAACTCTCTCTAGGGTTAAAAGAGGTCGGAAAATAGGAGGAAATATCCAGCGAGCGGCGGTTCTCTGGGCAAAAAGATGGCAGTGGTCAGAGGAGCTGGCCGGACTGGTTCGAGCCGACTGAAAGATGACAGTAACTCAAATAACCGCTCGTTACAACCAAGGAATGCAGACGAGCGTCTCTGAACACACATCACATCGAACCTTAAAGCAGGTGGGCTACAGCAGCAGAAGATCACACCATGAGCCACTCCTGTCAGCTGAGAACCGGAAACTGCGGGGCACATTTTGCCCGGTCCCACCAAAAACTGGACAATAGAGGATTCAAAAAACATTGGTGGCACTGACGGCGCGCTAGACAATGTCCCTGTGTGGGCTCATGTCCATGGCCATTGTTCTTCTGCCCACACACAGGATCCAACTGTAATTTGCTAACCTTCGACTGGACGGTGCTCTGGCTGACTGTTTCTACCAGTAAAGTATATGTGGGAGATTTAAAACAGTTGGTGTGGAAGACACTACATGGACCCGGGGTGCTGTGATTCTCGAGTTTTTGCAAGACATGTTGGCGAGTGGCGCTCTCCTACTACCATTAAGGTATGCATCAGCTATGACAATGTTATGACATTTGGCTTGTCATATCATTGTTTTCGGGTACGCTTCCTCTTGGGAACTTGCCGAATGAGACCTTTGGTCCATGCCAGAGTTAAATGTGCAAAATCTATTAATAGAATAATCATACCTCAGGTATTAAATTCCACATTTAAATGAGAATGATTTTGATAGCAAGAGCACCTGCATGATATAGTAACTTTTGGCTTGACAGTGCATTTTTACAATCCCAGGCCAAATATTGTGGACAACATCTTTATATGTACTGAAACATGTTTTGTTCAAACAAATGAATGCATTTACACAATAATTGAACGACATAATTCCATGCAATTGAAAAATAATAAATGGGAAAAAAACGAACAAACATGCAAACCTCGTCTGGTACTCCTGCAAAAGTATTACAGTAAATAATTAATAATTATTATTATTGTTTACCTTTAGTTTCTGTCATTTCAGAAACGTATTTGTCGTACTTATCTTTTTCAACACCCCTGTATCCTTCTGCAGTAGGCAAACAGTCAGGACACTCTTCATAGTCGACAAATTCTGGTGCTGTTATCATTACTTTTTTCTTGTATAAATCTACATAGAGATATTCTTCACCATCAATAGTCGCTGTCATTTTAAACTCCTGGGTTTTAGAATGTTTTATCATGACATTGATTACATGTTGAGCGGTGGAGGAAAAGTGTGGAATTAATGTACATTATATTCAACTCTTGCAACACAAATATAATTATCCTAAAAGTTGTTTTTCTTGTAATACATCTTTGAAAACAGTAAAACTATTTATACCAAAGATGCAAATATGTATTTCAATTACACACCATACTGGTTAAGTTAAAACTAAATGCATTACGATGTACTATTGTTACGCCCTGATGGGTTTCACCCGTTCCCTTGTCTCCGCCCCCCCCCCCCCACCACGTGTTGTCTAGTTCCAATTACCCTCAGTGTATTTAGTCCCTGTGTCCCCAGCTGGATGTGCCAGATCGTCTTGTCTAGTACAGCGTATCCAGCGTTTCATAGTCCTTGTTTCCTAGCCCCAGCCCAGTACCTTGCTTGTCTCTTGCCGACCTTCGCCTGGCCACCGACCACGTCTCTGCCCGTCATCTGACACACACCCGCTAGCCCCGTTACCGACCTTCGCTTGCCCACGACCACGTCTCTGCCTATCGTCTGATACACATCCACCAGCCCCGTTGCCGACCCACGCCTGTGTTTGACTACGAACATTCTGTGTACACACACAACGCACTTACCTGGATCCTGTCTGCCTTTGGGTCCCACCGTCATAATCCTGATAACTATATTGAAGGAACCCTACGTATTGTAAGGAACCCTCTGTATTGTAAGGAACCCTATGTATTGCAATATGTTCTTACCTTGTACTCGTGCTAAAATCACCCCCAAATGCAGGATAACAAACACAGTATACATTGTCAAAGTGTGTATTCACCTTGACTGTTGTGTTTAGGCTTTTTAACTCTCTTGAATTGCTAAGTTATAACTCCCTCCTCCTCCCTCTTGATTCGTTCAACTGTTGCACCAATGAAAAATACTTGATTTGCTGTTTTAGGCGGAAAGGAAGTAAAAATGTAATGGGTAGTCCAATCACACAACAGCTACAACAGTTTTGCTGTATTGTCCAAAACTGTCCACCTGTTCACATCAAATGTCTTTACAGATGTTGATATTATAGGCTAGTTAGTAGACCTTACCTCCAAAGACCAAGTTGTGGCAACGATAGACAGTTGTCTTGTATTCTGTACTGTTGGCACAGGACTTGGATTAGCTAGTTAAACAGGTTGTCCTAGTTCATTAATAACTGCTTCCCAAAACATTTGGAGCACATTTGAAGAATATGTTTAGGTTACCAAAAACTTGAAAATTATGTAATATAATGTTTTCAGTTATAGAACAGAGAGTGAGTAATGGAAAATCTACAGCTGTTCAAAGAAGACTTTGAGCTGCATTTTTGAGTGGAAGAAGCCATTGCTAAGATTGTGCTGTAACTTTGTTCTGTAGTGGACTTGAGATTTTAAATATTGCATTACCCACTGTGTCCCCTAGGTGTCAGTGTAACATTTCCAAACAACCTGATCATTCATAAAACTGTGTCTGTTTTTGACTGTTCATACCACAAAGGGGATTTTGGTCCCAATCGAAGTTACAACTTTTTGATTATTTGATGTCCCTACCTACTGAATAGACCACAACAGGAATGTGAAGGAAACAAAATATCTAAAAACCATAATGTTAACTCATCTACCTGATTTAACCCACCTCGGTCCCACCCATCTGACTTAACCCACCTCAGTCCCACCCACCTGACTTAACCCACCTCAGTCCCATCCACCTGACTTAACCCACCTCAGTCCCATCCACCTGACTTAACCCACCTCAGTCCTATCCACCTGACTTAACACATCTCCGTCCCATCCACATGACTTAACCCATCTCAGTCCCATCCACCTGATTTAACCCACCTCAGTCCCACCCATCTGACTTAACCCACCTCAGTCCCACCCACCTGACTTAACCCACCTCAGTCCCATCCACCTGACTTAACCCACCTCAGTCCCATCCACCTGACTTAACCCACCTCAGTCCCATCCACCTGACTTAACACACCTCAGTCCCATCCACCTGACTTAACACATTTCCGTCCCATCCACATGACTTAACCCATCTCAGTCCCATCCACCTGACTTAACCCACCTCAGTCCCACCCACCTGACTTAACCCATCTTAACTGTGTCTCCTAATACCGTCTCAAGAGCAGGAAGGAGATACCAGGAAACGGGCCGTTACACAAGGAGTGATGGACAGGGCCGTAGAAGGGCATCAACTCAGCAGGAAGACCTGTACCTGTTCCTTTTTGCGAGGAGGAACAGGAGGAGCCCTGCCGTTACCGAGTGACACTATGAGTTGCCGTAATGAAATTCACGCAAGTTGGAACAGCCTGTGATTTCAATTGTTTATTTTGATTTTCTTTGTGTGGTCCCAGCTCTCTTCAGGTCATTGACCAGGTCCTGCCGTGTAGTTCTGGGCTGATCCCTCACCTTCTTCATGATCATTGAGGCCCCACGAGGGGAGATCTTGCATGGTGCACCAGACCAAGGGTGATTGACCGTCATCTTGAACTTCTTCCATTTTCTAATAATTGTGCCAACAGTTGTTGCCTTCTCACCAAGCTGCTTGCCTATTGTCCTGTAGCCCATCCCAGCCTTGTGCAGGTCTACAATTTTATCCCTGATGTCCTTACACAGCTCTCTGGTCTTGGCCATTGTGGAGAGGTTGGAGTTTGTTTGATTGTGTGGACAGGTGTCTTTTCTACAGGTAACGAGTGTAAACATGTGCAGTTAATAAAGTGGAGAACAGGAGGGCTTAATAAAAACCTAATAGGACTGTGAGAGACAGAATTCTTACTAGTTGGTAGGTGATCAAATACTTATGTCATGCAATAAAATGCAAATTAGTTACTCAAAAATCAAACAATGATTTTGTGGAATTTTAAATTCCGTCTCTCACAGTTGAAGTGTACCTATGATAAAAATGACAGACCTCTACATGCTTTGTAAGTAGAAAAACCTGCAAAATCGGCAGTGTATCAAATACTTGTTCTCCCCAATGTATCCGGTTAGAATATCTAGGTGGGGGCTTCTAAGTTTATTTTTCTATTCTAATAGTGAACAAATTGCTTTTTCTATTTGTAACCCTTATTTTAACCTTGTAAGCCTGTAAGCCTAAACCTAATCATAAACCTAACTTAATGTTGCACTGTTAAAATAAATCTATGTTCAAAAAAGGTGTCACGGCCGTGGTGGGTGTCGAAACCAAACGTGTACATTTTGTAGATAGAACAGTGAATTGATTTAAACAAAACAAACACTAACTATACAGGGAAATAAAAGGGGCTGTTTTAGCTTAACTTATCAACTGACAACAGCTGTCTCCGATTGGGGAGCCCTGAACAGCAGCATAGGGGTGACTAGAGGCACCTCTACACGGCACGTCCTGGCTGTGAGCCCGAGGCACAAAAGATGGCCAGGGGCCCCCAGCCAGGACGTGACAATAGCACTGTGTGTATTGTATTTCTATAACTCTCAACAGTAGGTTCTTACAAAAACATCTCTGGTGTAAAGAAAGGAGCCAGGCCAGATACAAATCTGTTTAATGGCAAACTGTTATCAAATTCCACCAAATAGAACTCTTAAGGAAGTGCGTACAGATCTTAGCACATAGTTACTAGGAAGCCGTAAAACATCTCTGGTGAATTTGGAAATACATTCAATAGGTGGAGACAAGACTTTTCATAATCAATCTGTGTAATCAGTAAATTTACCATAACACAAACTCACCATCGTTGAGACTAGTTTATACCCGTTGTTTGACGTAACATTTACATCCAAAGTTAGATAAACATTTGAATACAGTTTGTATGTATCTGCATCAAGAGGCGCAAACACGGGGTATGCAGCATATGCAGTGCATAGGGGCGCCGCACGTGAGGGGGGGCGCCATTGTGCCCAAATCATTATTTGAAAATCATTCATAAGACGTTATAAAAATCAGAAGTTTATTTGTTAAATAATTATGCATGGAAACATTTATATTTCACTTTGTTTACATTTTAAATGATGGGGAGGGGTTGTAGGGGATTTGGGGGCGCCAACATTGATTGTTATTGTTTTACAGTTATTGTTTTACATTGATCATTCATATTTTTTGACATCCTTATACTTTAATATTTAATTGTTTTGAAAAACATAATTTGTTAAAAGAGAATTTCTGGTTTGAAGATAATTAATGATTTTCAGTTATGTATAAAAAATAGAAAAGAAATCCCTTCAAAGGTGTGTTAATTTGTAAATAAGCAGTACTGGTTGGTAGATAAGTTGAACAAAATCCTATTTTACAATCATGAAACTCTAGGGCATTAACGCAACAACATTTTTGATTGATAAAGGAGGTTTAGAACTGTAAACAATTTCACAAAATCACTAAATATGCCTTTAACTGTAATGTCCCTGTAATGTCACTGTAATGTGGTGAATCAGAGATTAACAATGGGTCTCACTTGTGTCTACAGACTCTATCCCTGTTGAACAAAGAATAAGATTAGCAAAAACAATTTATTTAGGGATTATGCCTATTGTTTGGTCTCAATACTTTCTCAAATATGGCCAGGATGGAAGGGTCCAGGCAGGAATGAGAGTCCATGTCCAGACCGCAGACTTCCCCTTTACAAAGCACAGCCTGTAACATAGTGAGGGATATAGGAAGAGTGTGAGAGAAAGAGAGGGCGAGAGAAACAGAAAAGGGGTGAGGACGAAATACATTAAATAAGAGGAAAAATTGGGTTAGAGAGGAATGAGAAACATAAAAAAGATGACAAAAAGAGGAAACGAGATTGTAGGGCAGAGATGGAGCGAGGGAGGAAAGAGAGATGAGAGGAAGAGAAACCTGTTGATTCAGGGGTCCAATGAAATGAATCAACCCTGTGTGGAAATCCAAGCATTTCATCTACTCTGAGCATCACGACAACAAACTAAGGCCAACTAGTCTATGTGGCTCTGTGTACACAACCACTGTGTGTGTGTGTGTTCTTGCACACACACAGACTCTTTCAGACGACTTAGCAGGTGTGCTGATCTAATGACAAGTCAGGAAAGTGCCTGTCCCAAAAATAATTTCAATATAAAAAGGGTATTAAAATAAGAGTATTTAATCAGTACACTTTCTTCCCAATTTAGGTGTTAAATAAGTGTTCGAATAAATGTTACCAAGTGGCTGATAACACTACGGATACTGTTAAATCGTTACACAACTCAGTTTAATATGAACCGTGCTCATTTGATTAGCAAAAAGTAGTGGTGAGACTGAACACATTTTAGTCAACTGAAATTCAACGGTATACAGATTTAAATTAATTTAAAAACAAGGCATTTTAGCTTTATATTGAATTAGCTTTAATAGTTGTATGAACCAACTGGGGAAATCACAAGGACCGCCAATTTGTACACTTACAAGGTCCCCGTCCTACCGAAAACTGTAAGGTACGGTATCACATTAGTTCGCTTAAAATACATCGGTTGTCTTGCAATTGTACAACCACACTTCTAAATTATAATATTACATCTTATTATTAGTAATTTTTAATGCAACCGACATTTAATTGTCAACGACTTCCGCATTCAACACAACCGGTTCTTGTGTCATTAGAACACATACGGGCCAGTCACAAACTAGCATGCAACTGAGAGAACGTTGCGTCGTAGGAGACATCGCGGTAATTTATTTTAACATATTTCGGGAGAATTGGTCACACTGTAACGGCAATTATTAAATAAACACTTTACATGAAGTCAACAATATAATTAAGCTTAAAGCATATAACATAATCAGCAGCCTGTCTTGCCGGCTAAGCTAACTATGCACCCATTCCTATACCACCACGCGACGTATCCACGTGTCGGGACCGCGTGCTGGCTCGCCTTTTACAAACACGAACACTGGCCAACGCGATTAGTTAAAACAATATTTTTTAGGGGCCATGTGCACGATCAGAAATGTGACCCATCTTAGCCATACCTCATTACACGTGTTTGCTGTCATAAATCCTGTGTTGCCGGTAATTTTATTCTCCTCTTTTCCACTCCACCGCGCCGCCATTTTACAGACCAGCACATGGCTTCATTCAGTTGCATCTAGAAGCGCTGCCATTGGTCAGAATATACACGTGGTCATTCACACACGGAAGTATCCGCTTAAAAGCTGAACAATCAGGGATCAGTTTATCTGAAATTATAATTCACCCCTGTGATAAAAGCAAAATGTATCACCAATCAGGCCGTCTTTCTATGTAAATACTGTTTTGCTAAAGTAAACATATCAGCCTAGCAAAAAATGGCATATTGTGGACTGTAGTAAGCCACCTTGAGACAAACAATGTCATCCACTGTGAAATAAAATAAGTACAAAAATAAATGTTACATGATGCATAGCGCTAGTTGCACGGACATTTTGTCTTTCATCACAGCGCGGAATGTCCATGGTTCATGATCAATGCACATTGATGGCCCCTAAATAAAAAGATTGAATTTGTTGACATTTTCTTTTGTCTTATGTTTAATAAATACTACAAAACATGTGATTAAACAATAGTTGCTATATTTTTTTACCACAATATAAAACGTATTGAACATTACATTAAATATAAACCATTGTTCAATTTTTTTAATTCAAATGTGTAAAATAGACCAGTACCAGCTCTTGACTACCATTTATTCACTAGCTTGATCAGTCATCTGTACCCTAAATAGCTAAGTAAATATGTCCATATTATAGACAGAACCTCCCTGTATTAGGCTACTCTAATCTTAAATGCTTAATTAGATAATACGCTGCTAAAAACAATTAAGGGAATACGTATTCATCACAGTATTACACCAAGTCAATTAAACCTCAGGGATATCAACATGTCCAGTTAGGAAGCATAAGCAATTGTGAATCAATGTCACCTATTGTGCTGCAAATGAAAGTGACAACAGATGCACTGGAGAGGCAACAGCAAGACAACCACCAAAAAGGGAATGGTTTTACAGGTGGTGGCCACAGACAATTGCTCTCTCCTCACCCTTCCTGACTGATTCTTCTCTAGTTTCGCAATTTCTAGTGTCCTTGTCACTACTGGTAGCATGAGGCAGAAAACAGCCCGTTCAGGTTGCACAGGTAGTCCAGCTCCTCCAGGAGGGCACATGCATATATGCCTTGTCAGGGAGGTTTGCTGTGTCTCCTAAGACAGTCTCAATTTGTAACCCTTATCGTAACCTTGTAAGCCTGTAAGCATAAACCAAATCACAAACCTAACTTAATGTTGCACCGTTAAAATAAATCTATGTTCCAAATAGCACTGTGTGTATTGTATTTCTATAACTCTCAACAGTTTAAAAAAAAAAAAAACATCCCTGGTGTAAAGAAAGGAGCCAGGCCAGATACAAATCTGTTTAATGGCAAACTGTTATCGAAATTCCACCAAATAGAACTCTACTAGGAAGCCGTAAAACATCTCTGGTGAATTTGGAAATACATTCAATAGGTGGAGACAAGACTTTTCATAATCGTTCTGTGTAATCAGTAAATTTACCATAACACAAACTCACCATCGTTGAGACTAGTTTATACCCGTTGTTTGACGTAACATTTACATCCAAAGTTAGATAAACATTTGAATACAGTTTGTATGCATCTGCATCAAGAGGCGCGAACACGGGGTATGCAGCATATGCAGTGCATAGGGGCGCCGCACGTGAGGGGGGGCGCCATTGTGCCCAAATCATTATTTGAAAATCATTCATAAGACTCTGAAGTTTATTTGTTAAAGAATTATGGATGGAAACATTTTGATTTCACTTTGTTTAGCATTTTAAATGATGGGGAGGGGTTGGAGGGGATTGGGGGCGCCATTGTGCCCAAATCATTATTTGAAAATCATTCATAAGACGTTATAAAAATCAGAAGTTTATTTGTTAAATAATTATGCATGTTATTGTTTTACAGTTAGTTTTTACATTGATCATTCATACTTTTTGACATCCTTATACTTTAATAATTAATTGTTTTGAAAAACATAATTTGTTAAAAGAGAATTTCTGGTTTGAAGATAATTAATGATTTTCAGTTATGTATAAAAAATAGAAAAGAAATCCCTTCAAAAGTGTGTTAATTTGTACATAAGCAGTACTGGTTGGTAGATAAATTGAACATAATCCTATTTTACAATCATGAAACTCTAGGGCATTAACGCAACAACATTTTTGATTGATAAAGGAAGTTTAGAACTGTAAACAATTTCACAAAATCACTAAATATGCCTTTAAGTATAGTGTAACTGTAATGTCACTGTAATTTCACTGTAATGTGGTGAATCAGAGATTAACAAGGGGTCTCACTTGTGTCTACAGACTCCATCCCTGTTGAACAAAGAATAAGATTAGCAAAAACAATTTGTTTAGGGATTATGCCTATTGTTTGGGCTCAATACTTTCTCAAAACCATTGAGAAAGACATAAAGTAATATCTTTCATAAAGGATGGCACAGGCACACATTCAAAAATATTGCCAACCTTTATAAATGATTAGGGAAACCCATTTTTTTGCATTGACCACCTCAGTGTCCAGATTTAATTGCATTTACAAACAGAAACATTGGTTTGAATTGAATAAAAAGGCATTGTACCAAGAATGTCAAACCTTTTGAAGGTGCCTTAATGTTTCACATCAATAAACTATAATATATTGTATATATGATTGTGTTTTTCAAGCTTGGTTAGTTTAATGAAATATTTTTTCTACTTACGAGGATGACAATTAGCTTTTAATCTGATGTAGTAGGAGATTCCAAAAGCAGCAAAGACCAGTCCTAGTACCAAGACAAACACCCCGATAGCCATCTTAATCCTCTCAGACCCAGGCAGAGGCTTGTCTAAAGTGAGAAGTTGCTGATAAATGTCTGCAGATGTTCATAATTTAAACAAATACACAGGCACAAGTCATACAAGTACATGCGTGTTAAGGTAAAGGTTAGTATTAGATTTAGAATCAGTGTTAGTGTTAGGGATAGGATGAGGTTTGAGATTACGGTTAAAGTTAACAAACCCAACTGTTAAAGAACAACCACCCAGCCACAATGTGGTAGACCAGCAAAACTCAGAGTTTGTTGCCTCTGAAAGCAAAATCTGCCTATAGATGTTTATGAAATCTATAGTTAGAAACTGAAGGTTAGTAATTGTTCTATAGTTAGAAACTGAACGTCAGTAATTGATCTATAGTTAGAAACTAAAGGTTAGTAATTGTTCTATAGTTAGAGACTGGAGGTTAGTAATTGATCCATAGTTTGAAACTGAAAGTTAGTAATTGATCTATAGTAAGAAACTGAAGGTTAGTAATTGATCCATAGTTTGAAACTGAAGGTTAGTAATTGATCCATAGTTTGAAACTGAAGGTTAGTAATTGATCTATAGTAAGAAACTGAAGGTTAGTAATTGATCCATAGTTTGAAACTGAAGGTTAGTAATTGATCTATAGTTAGAACCTGATCTATAGGTTCTGACGTCTAGCGCTCCCTTACCCCTGAGGAGGATCATAGGATCTGTGAGACTGGCATGTTCCACCATGCAGGAGATCTCCTCTCCAGGTGTGGGCGTGATCTCCAGGTAGGAGTGGATCTGGTAATACCAGTCACCATTCGCCAGCTCCTCAGTGGAAGTCATGGTCAAGGGTACTTTCTGTCCGTCCCTCAGCCAGGTCACGCTGATGTTTCTGGGGTAGAACTTGTAGGCGCTGCACTTTAGCACAATGAGGTTTCTGTCACTGTGGTGCTTCTCAGTACTTAGATGCCCGTACGGCTTAACTAATAAGGGAAAAAAATAACATAATCCAAAATAACATGGTTTTTAGTTTTCAATTTTCAGATAGAAAATGTATGTCCATATTTCTTAAATCCCAAGAAAGACCCTAGACCTTTAAGGGTAAGAACAACAAAATATTTAATGGAATGTCCTCATTTTTTCACATGCCAGTATTATGCAGAAGTGACCGACGACGGGGACCAGTGGTGATCCGTGACGGCCTCTGGGCTGCGCCAACAACCAGCGGCCCGGTGGGAATGGTCCCGATTCTCACAATTACTCACTCTGGCATTGCCTGCATATGATACATCTGAAGTGCAACTACTGAGAAGTGTTTAAGAAAGACGTACATTTTCTTAATTCTGGAATGGGCCCTATAAAAGAATATTGGACATGCCATGAAAAACAAGCGATGGGAACCATTACTACCGTAAGCATTGTTTTTGTTCACATATATTTTCACTAGGCTACTGTCCCCTACCGATGTTTATGCTTACCAGTTTTCCTTAGTACAGCGTCGAATATAAGTTGACCAGAATGTTTGCAGAAGTCAAGGTAATGCTCGATAAGCGGCAGGCTGAATGGATCTTGGTTAAATGCCTCAGCAGCAGCTATCCCAGTCGGAGTGTATCCACTGCATCTGTTACGAGTGCTGTTGTATTCTAAAGCCAAAACTCTGTTTGCATAGATTCTGCCCACAACCTCCGCATCTAGTGGATCTTCCCCACGGAAATAACAAAGGTTCTGGATAGTGAGAAACCGCCCATCTAAAGAGAAAACAAACACGAGTGACAAATTAAAATGTGTATACTTGCACTTTCAGAAATGAATTGTTACGAAAACTTTTGATTCAAAGATAATATAAGTAGAAATAGATCTTCTTTTTATGTTTTTCAGTTGAAAAGTCTGAAATACTCTTATTTCTACTTACCAGTTTGAATAAAGAATAAGAACAAACAAGCAAACAACGAGTAAGGCTGCATGCTGACCATCGTGACAGTCGAATGTTCAACAGTGAAAACAGTTCTGAAAACTTTACAAAGATCCATGGTGGCCGATGGCTTCTTCAGAGAAAAGATGTGTCATCTGTTGCTAAATGGTATGACTGTTCTGCTGTCAAAATAACAGCCAATCAACAGCTAAGTCAATCTACCAATAAGTACATAGTATGCGTATATGTGTGTACAGTATGTTTTTATGTATATACAGTACTGTGCAAAAGTTCCAGACCACTCGTAAACAAATCTAAACTAAATCAATGTAAGGGTGTGTGTTCACAGAGCGTAAAGGTGGTTCCAATTGCGCGACTTGCGGCACTGATACAGAGGGGAATGCACTCTACGTTCGTTGTGAGAAACGAGAGTGCATGAAGTGTATCCCGGTAACAAATGTTCCAGTAACGTCCAGGGTGTAGTAGGAGGATAACTATAACTGGTAGGCTACTGGCTGCGGTGAAACGCAGGGAGTCAAGAAAACAATACGTCGTAAGTGAAACCAACGTAGTACTGTGTTTGTACTGACACAGGGGAATGGGAACAGGGAACCTATGTAGGGACCGTGATT
>JACXGK010006358.1:0-13360 GCA_016801125.1 Novumbra hubbsi
GCCCCCCCCCCCCCGTGCGGCACCCCTACGCGGCGCCCCTACGCACTGCATATGCTGCATACAGGGTAGAGACAGTATATTTGCATATTCATTCTGTATATTCAAGCACGAGTCATCCTTTATTATGACTCTTGCAATCAACCTTATTAGATTAAACGCAATTCAAGATGGCGCCGATGATGGAAGCCTCTGTGTTTTGGTGCGCATTGTTTTTCCTCTTTTTGTTTGGAAAGTTAGTTTTCTGTTTCGATACCCGGAGCTCCTTCACCAGAGATGAGCTCATATACATCAGAGGAACAACTCCAGCGGATTTATTTCCTACGTTCTTGCTAACATCTGTGGAATTATTGGACATTCTAGTCAAAGGTTCCCTTACCTTTGCTCATGCAGTGAAACGCCGCAGAAGAGGGAAACGTGCCGGTGCGCTCGTACGACTCCGCAAACGTGGACATCGCGCACCGTTACCTGTAATAATTCACTCCAATGTGCGATGGCTGTGCAACAAACAGGATGAACTTCAGCTACTGGCAGGAAAGGACAGAAACTTTTACTCGTATTCAGCCCTGTGCTTTACTGAAACGTGGTTATGTGAACTAATTCCAGACTCAGTGCTACAGCTGGCAAGCTTCCAACTTTTCAGAGCGGATCGCAACATGGAACTTTCCGGGAAATCGAAAGGAGAAAGTATCTGGTTTAATACTAACATTGGCTGGTGTTCGGATGTGACAGTGATTCAAAAACACTGTTCTCCTATTCTGGAATCATTCTATATAAACTGTAGACCTTTCTACTCTCCCCGTGAGTTTTGTTGAAACCGAATGTTTCCCCCGGGTTGCAAATCAGAGAATGTCCACGCCGTCAAGTCTTCCCAAATCATACACCTTTATTACAAATGCATTCAGAGATCTGTCTCGCAGGACAGCCAAGCAGATCTGAAAGTCCGTTCACATGGACACAGGTTAAATAGCCCCTTCCCACACAATCCATGCATCGTCGTTGCTGCGTGTGCTTCCTGGGTGTGTGTGTGTGTCTCTCGTGTCGCAGCCCCCAGCCCTGGGGTGAACCAGACATGATCCAAACACTATTAATCTAAATTCCCCAGCTCCAAGCTATCGATAATAAACTCCTTGGTCCTCTGCGACTTTTACAAAAGGTCCAACCTTTTGACTGCAGCTTTCTTTTTTACCAAGTGGTCCAACCGCGACATACTGTATTGCACTCTTACCACCAGTTACAATTTTGGTCTGGGAGCCTGAACTAATCACGCCCAAGTCACACTCCAGCCAGGCACCTCTGTCTCAACCCTAGGAGAAGTAAAAGCCCAGCTCATGGGGGAGGAATGGAGATCGAGAGTTCTAACTTCTGGACACGTGAGTTCAACCCGTCTGGAAAAGGACCCAAGCTGAGCAGGATAAGGAAATCGGGCAAAATAGTAGAGATGCTTCCCTGTCACCCAAAGTGATAGTTAAATACAATCCCGAAGCTACTCCTTTGTATTTTGGCTGTGTGCTTAGGGTCGTTGTCCTGTTGGAAGATGAACCCCACTCTGAGGTCCATAGCGCTTTGGAGCAGGTTTTTATCTCAGGTTTTTGTCTCTGTACATTGCTGCATTAATCTTTCCCTCAATCCTGACTAATCTCCACAGCATGATGCTGCCACCAACATGGTTTTGGCCAGGTTATGAGCAGCGCCTGGTTTCCTCCAGACATGGTGCTTGGCATTCAGGCCGCAGAGTTTAATCTTTGTTTCATCAGACCAGAGAATTTAGTTTCTTATGGTCGCAGAATCCTGCAGGTGCTTTTTGGCAAACTCCAGGCGGGCTACCATGTGCCTTTTACTGAAGAGGGGCTTCCGTCTGGCCACTCCACCGTATAGGCCCTTATTGGTGGTGTGCTGCAGAGATGGTTGTCCTTCCAGAAGGTTCTCCTCTCTTCACAGAGCAACGCTGGAGCTCTGTCAGAGTGACCATCAGGTTCTTGATCACCTCCCTGACTAAGGCCTCCCTCCCCCGATCGCTGAGTTTAGCCAGGCAGCCAACTCTAGGAAGAGTCCTGGTGGTTCCAAACTTCGTGAATTTACAGATGACGGAGAACACTGTGCTCATTGGGACCTTCAGTGCTGCAAAACAATTGTGTACTGTACCCTTCCCCAGATCTGTGCCTCGATACAATCCTGTCTTGGACATCTACATAAAATTCCATGTCCAATCAACAGAATTTACCAACCAAGTCTCAAGGATGATCAGTGGAAACACTAAATCAATTTGAGTGTCATGGTAAAGGCTGTGAATACTTAGTAATATGTGATTTTTCTGTTTTTGTTTTTTAATAGATTTGCAGAAATTTACAAAAAGGTTGTTACATCTTTTGTTCGTCTTTTGTTGCCTTTGTCCAAACTTTTTTTAACATGTTGTTGGCATCAAATTCAATGTGGCCATATATTTCTCGGGATACAATAAAATGGCTCAACTTCATGTTGTCTTTGTGCTGTTTCCTATTGAATATAGAGTTTAAATGATTTGCACGTTGTTTATATTATTTACAAAGTCTCCCAAAAAGAGAAGAGGACAGGCATTTTTGTAAAAATATTCTAATCTTGAAATCAAAAAGGCAGACAGCTAAAGATAAAACAGTGGAGAGAGAGTGTGTGGGGCCCAGATTGTTACCAACAAAATATGGAAAGGAACTGCTTTTTATGGGGTCAGGTGGATCGGTAGGGCCCAATGTAGGCAAAATCCTGAAAGGTAATAATCACAATTATCTACAGAATGTTTTTTCTATTGTTTGATAGCACATTATAATCAAGTCAGCCTTGTGACTTCATACAGCTGGCAAAAAGTACCATCCCTCTTAATCCTTTTCATACTGCACTTACAAATAATAGCATTAACATAACATCACTGAGTGATATTCCAGAGCTATTGTCAGGTCCAGGTTATAAAGATGCCCCTAGCCATATCTGCGCAGATCTGGGGGTGATTGTCAGGAACTAGCATAATGGAGGCCAAAAGCCATCTCTGCGCTGCACAGCGTTGCCTCTAATTAAGGACCCAATTTAAGTTGAGGCCTGCGTGCATGCTTCCTTGTTTTTGCGGGGCAAAACATTTTATTTCTACAACTCTGGACCAATGTCCTGCCTCCTCAACCGTGATCAATTAGGGACACAACAGAGCTTCACAATAGAGGAGCACAACGGGTGCCCAGATAGCGACACAGAGGAGGATGAGTACCCCTAATCTCACCCACTGGAGGACTGGCTAGCCCTGTGGCAACCCCATGGCGACAATGCCAGCAACTGTTGTGAGTTGTTTTTTGGGTAGGGCTATGTAGTGTCACTCCTTCCAGGTAAGACGCTTCAGCCTCCAACGCAGGGACAACGAGCGACTGCCACCACATCCTCCGGAGTAGTTTGACAAGGAACCCCTTATTTGTGGAACGTCACCACCTGGAACCAGGAGTGGTGGTCTGTCGAGCCCCTACCATCACATCGTCCTTCCTCAGAGTCTCCACCTGTCATTGCTTATGCCTTGTGTGTGTTTAGTTGTGGTTGTACCTCTCCTTTGTTTTGATCTTTTTGCAAGTATGAATTGAAAGGAATGTCTTTCTACAACTCTGCACCTGAGTCTTGCCTCAACTGTGATACCTAGAGCCTGGAAATATCAAAATATCAACCCTTAACACAGGAAGTTACTACTAGCTTATGTTGCGCCTTCCTATTGGGATTTCAAAATGCATGCTAATGATATTTGCCTACATTTGCAATTATATTATCTGTATATACCTCCAATATGAACTTCAATTGTACTTTTTATATAATTTTTTCTGTACATCAGGAAGTGTGGCCATAGTTTTCCTGCGGTATGACAATGTTGGTGACCTCTTGAAACCAAACACTGACGCTGGTGATACAGACTACAAAAGTTCTGAAACAGGAGAAATTACTGTGAACTCTCAAGTAATAGCGGCTGCCATCAAACCTGCAAACGTGTACCAATTGGACCATGTGACCTTCACTCTCAGACACACAGTGGTATGTTCATAGTCACACAAACAACTAAGACTGTTACATTAGCTTTTGTCTATTGACTTGCAATACTTACTAAATGAACACTACAAATCTTGTTTAGTCAATAAGGTTAAATGGTTTCTGTCCAATTATTGGAGAGTCATGAATTAGGTGTATGAAATATCTACATAGAATGTAGCACAATGTTTCACAACGTGGGCCACACAGTATTTCCATAACCCAAAGTTTGTTTTACATTAATCATGTCATTCACTTTGTATTTATGCTTCCACATTTTAGATGTAACTTGTACAATTCTAATATTATTTTTTTCTTCTGAAGCCAATTGACACTAAAGGTGATGTAACCAAATGTGCCTTCTGGGAATACGATCCTGCCAGCATGAAGGGTCATTGGGCCACACAGGGCTGTGAGCAAATCGATGTCAACAGCACTGCCACAACATGCTCCTGCAATCACCTAACACACTTCGCCATTCTTATGTCTTCTGGACGAGCCAACGTAGGTCTCCACCGAATCAATATGAATGTATTCCAAGCCCATGTGACCGTGATTCTAATGTTTTCTGTTTATTTAGGAAGGAAATATAGCATTGTCAATGGTGGCCATAGTAAATATACCTATAACCTTCATGTCTTTATACATAGTAACACACTATTTTCTCAAACCTACTACAGTTTAATCATGTACACCAGGGATTAACCATTAACTTTTACACTATGTTCTAGGTTCTGTTCTACCTCATCATTAATTGGACGCACCTGGTGACTCAGGTCTAAATAAGTTCCAGATTAGAAGGTTGCAATAAAAGAATGGGGTGGAACTGTCTTCGAAGGCCAGAGTTGATAAACCTTGATCTACAGCCGTTGCCAAAAGTTTTGAAAATGACACAAGTATTGGTTTACACAAAGTTTGCTGCTGCAGTGTTTTTAAATATTTTTGTCAGATGTTACTATGGAATACTGAAGTAGAATTACAAGCATTTCATAAGCGTCAAAGGCTATTATTGATAATTACATTAAGTACATGTAAAGAGTCAATATTTGCATTGTTGACCCTTCTTCTTCAAGACCTATGCAACTTGCCCTGGCATAATGTCAATGAACTTCTGGGCCACATTCTGACTAATGACAGCCCATTCTTGCATAATCAATGCTTGGAGTTTGTCAGAATTTGTGGGTTTTTGTTTTTCCACCACCTCTTGAGACTT
This sequence comes from Novumbra hubbsi, assembly GCA_016801125.1. NCBI lineage: Eukaryota > Metazoa > Chordata > Actinopteri > Esociformes > Umbridae > Novumbra > Novumbra hubbsi. The sequence continues at coordinate 5,237 of JACXGK010006358.1, forward strand.
GTCAACAAGTTCTCAATAGGATTAAGGTCTAGGGAGTTTCGTGGCCATGGACCACAAATGTCAATGTCGTGTTTCCCGAGCCACTTAGCCTTATGGCAAGGTGCTCCATCATGCTGGAAAAGGCATTGTTCGTCACCAGACAGTTCTTGGATGGTTGGTAGAAGTTGCTTTTGGAGGATGTTTTGGTACCATTCTTTATTCATTGCTGTGTTCTTAGTCAAAATCGTGAGTGAGCCACTCCCTTGGCTGAGAAGCAACCCCACACATGAATGGTCTCAGGATGCTTTACTGTTGGCATGACACAGGACTGATGGTAGCGCTCACAATTTCTTTTCCGGAAAAGTGTTTTTCTGGATGCCCCAGACAATCGAATAGGGAATTCTTTAGAGAAAATGACGTTACTCCAGTCCTCAGCAGTCCAATACCTGTACCTTTTGCAGAATCTTATTATAATACAATGTTTTTCCTGAAGGCTTCTTTGCTACCCTTCGTAACACCAGGCCATTCTCCAAAAGTCTTCGCCTCACTGTTCGTGCGATGCACTCACACCTGCCTGGTGCCATTCCTGAGCAACCACTGTACTGTTGGTGCCCCGATTCCGCAATCAACTTTATGAGATGGTCCTGGCGCTTGCTGGACTTTTTGGGGCGCCCTGAAGCCTACTTTACAACAATTGAACCTCTCTCCTTGAAGTTCTTTATGATATGTTAAATGGTGGCTTTTGTGGCAGGGCTGAAATGCAGCGGGAAAGGTTTTTGTTATTCAGTGCATTTTTATGGCAAAAAGGGACTTTGCAATAAATTGGAATTAATCTGATCACTCTTCATGACATTCTGGAGAATATGCAAATTGCCTACATAAAAACTGAGGCAGTAGACTTTGTGAAAATGCATATTTGTGCATTCTCAAAACCACGGCATTACACTATGGTTCCTATGGTTTGGTAGGCAAAAAATACATGAAATTATTTGGAATAGGAAATATAGTAAAATTTATTGAAAGAAATATAGTTATTGACAAGGTTAGAAATAATTATTTGGAATTGAAATTTAAACGTCTTTCAAACTTTGCTTGGTCAAATAATCCTCCATTTGCAGCAATGATGTATTTGACCTTTTGCACAGTTGTGCACTAATGCCTCCCATATAAAACATAAACCATGTATGAAACATGAAAAACAAGAATAGTTTTAGTTTCAGAAGAAAGTTCTTTGTTTCGGTCCGTATTGATCCTGTAACTGAACCCACAATTTCTGATGCTCAAGATACTGAACTAGTCTAAAGGCCAGTATTATTGCTAGTTTAATCAGCACAACAGTTTTCAGCTGAGCTAATATATTTCTGAAAGGGTTTTCTTATGATCAATTACCCTTTTAAATGATAAACCCGGAATAGCAAACACAACATGCCACAGGACTGATCGTTGATGATTATGGGCTGCTGTACGCTGTTGCAAATCCACAATATTAACTTTACAACATTAACAATGTCTACACTGTATTTCTAATCAATTTGATGTTTTTTTAATGGACCAAAATATATATATTTCGAAAACAAGGAAATGTCTATGTGACTCCAAACATTTAATCAATAAGGTACCTCTTTCACATGTTTATCATGCAAAATGTAATATCTTCCGATATTATAATTTGACAAAACAACATTCTGGACACTTTATCAAGGTCAAAACACAGAGTGCCTTTTTAAATGGTATAGCTGTTCTACTAACTACAGTACCCCATCTCACCAGACGGTGGCGTTTGGATGTTTAATACAATATCAATCTATGACACAAGATAAGGTGTGCCTAAAATGCCTGGCCGGTATTTGATACACATTTGGCTAATCATAGTGTACAACTACCACTTGACAATGAAAAGCTGCTGGGACTAATAGTTCAATATCTTTAAATACAACACAATACACACACTTCTTATATAAACAAGATAAATGGGAAATATATATATTTTTTAACTTTTCTAGGACTAAGAAAATAGTAAAAGAAGAAGAGGCCGGTTAATGATAAATGTAATTTTATTAACTAATTGAAAGCAAATTAAATTATATAAATATTACTTCAAAAAAACGTTTACTTTTGTTTTTCATTCCAGGTATTTCATACAGGTGCATTGAATTAAGACTGTAAATAAACATTAATGTTCTCTAATGAGAAGTGGGAGCAGGAGAAATTGTAAAAAGGCTGTGCCTTCCCATTGTGTTGGTTCCTTTTAGATGGCTGCCCACAACAACATTCTGACCAGGATCACTCAGCTGGGAATGATCATCTCCATCATCTGCCTGTCCATGTGCATCTTCACCTTCTGGTTTTTCAGTGAGATACAAAGTACCAGAACAACTATTCACAAGAACTTGTGCTGCAGCCTATTCATGGCTGAGTTCATATTTTTAGTCGGGATCAATATGAACACCCATAAAGTGAGCACTGTTTGCATTTTGGCTCCATGAAAGATTGAATAACATTTTTTGGAACATAGCCGGTTAGATAACAGTATTTTGTTAACTAACGTCAACCAAGTATGATGTGTTTAGCATTTGATAGTCTGGCTATTGATTAAGATACTTTGTTTCTGTATTTTCCCCTGTTTATCTGCTCTCAGCTTTTCTGCTCCATCATTGCCGGACTTCTACATTATTTCTTCTTAGCAGCATTTGCTTGGATGTGCATTGAGGGGATTCATCTTTACCTGATAGTAGTTGGTGTCATATACAACAAAGGATTCCTGCATCGCAACTTTTACATCTTTGGATATGGAAGCCCTGCAGTTGTGGTGGCCATTTCAGCTACACTTGGCTCCAAGTATTATGGTACCAATAAAGTGTAAGCATAAAAAGGGAAAGTTAGGTGTTCTAACACAAAACACCATCTTTTTTTATGCTCATATTTTTTTTTTTTTTTCAAAGGTGTTGGCTGAGCACTGAAAATAACTTTGTTTGGAGTTTCATTGGGCCTGCATGTTTGATTATCCTGGTAAGTTCAGACATTTTCATATCATATTATATTATTTGCAATAAATGATCAAAACATTTTTAGACATTTAATATTTTCCGTTTTGGGAAATAACTGGAAAGACATTAATTATTAGTTTGCACAAGTAAAAGATAATACAGTTTGACATTTTAATCAAAAAGGTTTTACTCTATTGAATTTGATTGTCTGATGCAGGTGAATGGTCAGAGTAGGCACATCCAAGGCGCATTGCACAACACTTATCTTATGTGGGCATATTCTTTAAAGGCTGCAAACAGTATTTAGTGGGTTTCAGCATTGAGCTATTGCTAGCCAGATTGCATGTTTTTTCAAAAGGACCAGAGTATGTGAGTGGTCCCAATTTGACTGGAGCGAGGAGCGTTATTTGGGCGATCAAGAACGCTCCCGCTCAACCGCTAAAGTACCACCTTGCGTAACACTCATTGCAATGTTATACACTGCAATATATATGCTAGATAAATACTAAACGCTTAGTATTTTAAAGTGTTTTGTAATTTATTTACATGTAACCTGTTGAAAAGCATTATAGTTCCATTTTGGGTGCATTCTTATAAGGCTTTTGCATTTTAATTGAATTCCAAGCAAGTAGATATATTTTCTATTTTATTTTTATTCTATACTAAAGGCTAAATATTTTTTAAACATTCTGAACACTTTATTTACTTGGCAGCCAGTAGTATATCGAAAATTCTACTATTTTCATTGTCATATTAGCTAATAATATTGTCCAACTTTTTTAAACAAAATGTATATCCTACACTTTGATTGATAGATACAGTCATGTGAAATAATGGGACATTTTGTTATTTTTTAAGAAATATGCACATATCAATATTTGATCTTCTTTCAAAAAATATGTTTAGATAAATGTGATGTAATTGAACCAATAACAATGACATGTTAACCATGTTATCATTTATTTAACAAAAGACTTAAAAAATATGCAAAAAGTTAGTACTCTTTATGTCCTAAAATCTTTCCCACTCCTCTACGCAGAATTTTTTCATCTGTCAGATGTTTAATGTGTGTCTTGCATGCACAGCACGATTCAGATCTCCCCACAGCATCTCAATAGGATTAAGATCCATGCTTTGACTTCAGAACTCTCCATTTATTTCTTTTGAGACATTCCTTGGTGGATTTACTGGTATGTTTTACCAGTAAATCGGACAGATGGTTTTACATTCTGCTCAGGCACCCTCTGATATAATAAAGAATTTGATGTTCTCCAATTGTGTTTTTTTTCTGCATTAGGGGTGGAAAAAATATCTCGCAGTCGATGTCAGAGACTGGTAGACAGTTTTAGGAAATGTCTTATTGAGGTTATTTCAGTCAGGTGGGGCCGTTAGGTGCATGCCCAGACGTGATGAAATGAATGCAAGTTGGAACAGCCTGTGATTTTAATTGTTTACTTTGGTTTTCAGTGTGAATTTCAATCTAGCCCTCAATCGGTTGGTGATTTTCTTCATTTATCATTTTTGTTTACAATTACAAAATGTACAGAAAATGTTGATCATTAATATGTCATTCATCAAAACCAGAGGAGATGGACCTATGTACCAATTTTCTTAGGGTGGGCTTGGTCAAGTTTCAAAGTTTGCCAATTTGGAGGCCTTCTGTCCAATTTGCATGGGATTGCATCACACATTTTTGAGCATGTAATTCCATGAAAATCTGGGTCCGTTTTATCTGGCTGGAATTCATAAATGGCCTTAAAACGGCTCAAGCATAATAATAATAAACAAAGCTGAAAGCAGTGTGGAAGGGCTTCAGCTGTGTGCAACACTGTGCCACAGTCAGGAACAATTGGGATATATTGGGCAGCAAGGGAACTTTCTGTCCTCAAAGTTGATGTTACATACAGGAAAAATTGGCTTAAGGATCTGAGGGACTTTTACAAGGGCCAAATTGTGATGGCTAGACGCCTGCATCAGAGCATTTCCAAAACTGCAGCTCTTGTGGTGTATTACCATTCTGCAGTGGTCAGTACCTATCAAAAGAGGTCCAAGGAAGGAATAGCTGTGAACCGGCAACAGGGTCAGCGTCCAAGGCTTATTGATGCACATGGGGAGCGAGGATTAGCCCATGTGGTCCAACCCAACGAGCTACTGTAGCTCAAATTGATGCAAAGGTTCATGCTGGTTCTGATAAAAAAGTGTCAGAACACAATGCATTGTAGTTTGTTGCATATAGAGCTGGGTAGCAGAAGACTACAATGGGCACGGGAGCATCAGAACTTGACCATGGAACATTGAAAGATGAATCACGTTTTCTTTTACATCACGTGGATGGCCGGGTGCATGCACATCGCTGGCCTGGTGAACACATGGCACTAGGATGCACTATGGGAAGAAGGCAATCCGGTGGAGGCAATGTCTTGCTGGAGAAACTTGGGTGCTGCTATTCATGTGGATGTTACTTTGACACGTACAAACTACTTAAACATTGGTGCAGACCATGTACACCCTTTCATAGAAATGGAATTCCCTGATGTCATTTGACTCTTTCAGCAAGATAATGTACCCAGACATAAAGCAATTTCCCAAGTTCTGAATCCAATCGAGCATCTGTGGTATGTGCTGAACAAACAAGTCTGATCCATGGAAGCCCCACCTCGCAACTTTAAAGACTTAAAGGTTGTGTTGCTAACGAATTGGCACCAGATACCAAAGCACAGGCAGGGGGTCATGATGTAATGGCTGATTGGTGTATATCACAAAGCAGAATGGAACATCATGAAGATTTCTCAACAAGCATTTCAGACTATTGTCCATGTATTTTTGTACCAATAGTGATGCATTTTGACTGCTCCAAACTTAGATTTCTGCTCAAGAGCTTGTGTGCTATCCATAAGCTTTGGCATTAAGGTGACCATATTGTTAAACTCACGTCTTTTTTAACTTCAGAATCTATGATTTTACTTCCGAATGTTAAATGTTTCACGCTTTCCCTTGGCTGATTGATGCCTATTACACAACACTAATTTCAACGAAACACAGTTAGCTAGCTACTTCGCTCCACACATTACTAGTATTTAGCTCTTGAAAATGATCTACCTACATGCATGATGAACTCGAGCTAGCCAAGCTTATAAGCCACAATAACTACAACAATAGTAACGCTGCTCGATGTATCAATGCCTTACGGGAATGTAACTCTGGACCCCTAGACTTGTGCCCTGCCTCCCCCTGTGTTTTTCTAGCTGAAGAATATTATTGGCAGAGTGTATGGTATTCTCAGTTATTTAGTGAATGGTGTGCCTTGTTTTGTTGAGCTAAGTGCATAATTGATTTCAGTGGTATACACGGCAGGTTAACCTCCACTCATATAACCAGAGATAGATTCCCGGTAAATCACATTCTTGTAAATATTTTGTCAATACGTATAGGTACTGAAACCTGAGTTACAGTAAAGCTAGATTTCATTTGAATTGACATACAAGTAATTATAGTGCCAAGTAGTCACCAATACCTAACTACTACATTTCATTATATTAAACATGGACATCCAAATGTTTCTATAAAAGTAACAGTATAGCTAAGTTAGCAAAAGTCATCAAACCTTAGCCAACTAAGTAGAAAACAATGTAGAAACTAGTGCCGTAAAGGCTAGAAACGTTGTGCGGGTAAAAATGGAAACGTTCTGTCAAAGTGTATCAATTCTCAATAATAAATCGGTTATAAGTCCTTGTCAAGATAGGACACCGCTTGGGTTTGGACCTGGACCGTGACCGGCCAATTAGTGACCCCTGGTCTATGGGGTAGGGTGGCAAGACAGAAGCCTTTTCATACGAAGAAAAATATCCATGCCCGGCTGAAGTTTGCAAAAGCAAACATCAAGTCTCTGAAAAGCATGTGGGAAAATGTGTTGTGGTCTGATGAAGCCAAGGTTGAAGTTTTTTTTTAACTAATTCCAAAAGGTATGTTTGGTGCAATAATATAACTGCACATCACCCAAAGAACACCATACACACAGTGAAGCATGGTGGTGGCAGCATCATGCTTTGGGGCTGTTTTTCTTCAGCTGGAACCGGGGCCTTAGTCAGGGTGGAGGGAATTATGAACAGTTCCATATACCATGACATTTTGGCACAAAACCTTCAGGCTTCTGTTAGACAATGACCCAAAGCACATATCCAAAACCAGAAAAGCATGGTTTTGAGAAGAATATTAATGTTTTGGAATGGCCCAGCCAGAGCCCAGACCTGAATCCAATTGAACGTCAGTGGGGTGATCTGAAGAGGGCTGTGCACAGGAGATGTCATCGCAATCTGACAAATTTGGGGCGCTTTTGCAAAGAAGAGTGCTGTAATAAAATATTGTACATTTTTATTTTCCCCCCTAAACAATTTCAGTTTGTTTTTCAATTGAATTGTTCACGTTATTGGTCACATTCACAATTATTTTGACTTGCCCTATAGTATTGTTGCTTAAATAATGAATGCAAACCTCATTTTGAGAAAAGTGTGTAATCCACCCAAATCACACCTGTTATATTTGGACTCTATGATTGTTTCGGTCCCATTGTCACAACAATGTTTTTAAAAGGGGTTACATTTTAAAAAAACAGCATTTATGACTTGTTAATTGTATGTGTTTCATGTTCCCAAAAATTTCTTACTTTGATATAACTTTTTGTGTTTTTGCATTCTTGCACTCAATCCAGCAGCTTTTTACCCATATGTAATTAATTTCATCCACATTGTGAGAAAAGTGTTATATCCAACTCAAATCTCTCAAATATTGACATGGGTAAGGTTATTGGTCAATTGGTCTGATTTTTCCACATTTGGTTATGTTACAGACTTTTTCCAAAATGTCTAAAAAAAATGTCCCCTAAATATTCTGCACATAATACCCCATAATGACAAAGTGAAAAACGTTAGTTTCATAATTTGAATACTTTTGCAAATTAAGAATTAAAATATAAACATGTACATATGCATTCACAGCTCTCCCTCAATACTTTGTAGAAGCACCTTTGGCAGCAATTCCGGCCTCAAGTCATTTTGAGTATGATGCTACAAGCTTGGCACACCTATTTTTGGTCAGTTTCTCCCATTATTCTTTGCAGGACCTCACAAGCTCCATCAGGTTGTTGGGGGCAGTCTTGGTG